>JZLH01S0031193.1:2431-4931 GCA_001188425.1 Eucidaris tribuloides
CACACACACACACACACACACACACACACACACACACACACACACACACACACACACACACACACACACACACACACACACACACACACACACACACACACACATACCCACACTTGTTAAACCTTGGCGCACAACTTTTGATTATCTTGAGATCATTTTCAATAATTGATCGCGTGCCCGGACCTTCTGCGTGTGGAGAATACATTTGGTCTGGAGTGCGGGTCACTCGAAGCAGTTATTATTCATTTCAAGGAGTTGCACATGTCATATTTTCCAGATATGCTGCACAATAATATCGCTAGCTTCGTTCTCTCTCCGCGAGGCCCCTTATGTGTCAAATTCAACAAGGGTGCAGTTCAACATCCAGTCTGCATCCTTCAAATTGCCAGGTCGCATTGCCTGCACACTTCATGTCGTTTACACAAAAAGTAATACAAATCGTATATATCCGCTGAAATGTCATAATGTGTTGGAACGGTTGTTTTGACGTTATTTTTGCCATCGAAACTTACCCAAGGACCCTCTCTGTAAGATTCCATCTACGATCCTGATACGTCAATGTCAAAAATCAAACAGATATTCGTCAAAATCGTAAAAATAAAGCCCTTGAGGCATTATATGTCATCTCTTGAGTGTAATATATACTCCTCGTACCTGAAGTTCTTCCTATTGTCAGCTCTGTTGGTCCTTCTCATTATTCAGTCGTATTTGTGTCAAATTTCAGGAAGAGATTCTGATGGTTGAAGTATTTATATTTATGCTATATACGCAACAGACAACTTGGCTATTTGATACATTTTTCGACATCTGAAATATAATAAGTAACGTGGTTTGCCATTCTTTTGAATCAAGGCAAGCACAGTTCTTGGTCTATCAAATTATATGATAATTTTGTTTTGATAATTATACAGATGCTAAATTGACTACAACTAGTCTTCTAAATATCAATGTTGTATGAATCAATATATGCATGGTGTATAAACCGGGGTGGGTGTTAATGTGCTCCGTTTACTGCTTTTCAGTATTTTGATAATAGATGGATATTTTTAAATGCAATTATGTTGATTGCTAAATCATCTACTTCATGCTGTATGATGCAGTAACCTTGCAAATTTGAAAATGTCCCAGTTTTGCCACTTTCGCCTCAGCAGTAACATTTAAGTTACTGAACCGAAGCGATTTGATCAGATGAGCCTTTAAGTCCGTCTCATTTCAACGTTGATGTCAAATTCTCGTCGTAAAATCGATAGCAGGCATGAAACGTATGTGTAAGAACACGCCACGGAGAATTTGCTATAATGTAATACTGGGAATTTGCGGATTTACTTGTTTCAACAAACCAGTTCTAGGATTCCTTTGGATGTACTTGCAGGCGTTCGCGCCAAATATTGATGTCACGTATTTCGCGGCCGATAGTACAAATCAATGACTGCCAAGCCGCTGTGGTTCACACTCCCCGTTCACACTGTGTCGTATGACGACTCGTAGTTCTTCTGTAAGTCGGCTTGAAAAAATATAAGCATACAATGGAGATGATAAAGTGGTGATGATCGGAAGTAGATGTAGAAGTAGAATAGTACATCTAGTAACAGTACTTGTGTTATTGGTAGTAGTAGTAGTAGTAGTGGTAGTAGTAGTAGTAGTAGTAGTAGTAGTAGTAGTAGTAGTAGTAGTAGTAGAAGTAGAAATAGCAGTAATTGTAGTAGTAGTAGTAGTAGTAGTGTAGAAGTAGTAGTAGTAGTAGTAGTAGTAGTAGTGGTAGTAGTAGTAGTGTAAAAGTAGTAGTAGTAGTTGTAGAAGTAGTTGTAGCAGTAGTAGTAGAAGTAGTAGTAGATGTGGTAGTGTTGGTAGTAGTAGTAGCAATAACAGCAGCAGCAGAAGCAGTAGTAGTAGTAGAAGCATTAGTATTTATAGTAATAGTAGTATAGTAGTAGTGAATTATGACAAGTAGTAGTAGTAGCAGTAGTAGAAGCACTAGTAGTAATAGTAATAGTAGTATAGTAGTTGTGAATTATGAGAAGTAGTAGTGGTAGTAGTAGTAGTAGTAGTAGTAGTAGTAGTATGGTAGTAGCACGTGTAGAAGATGTAGTTAACAATAATGTAAACGCTATTATCGAGTAGTACATGTATTAAGAAAACCATTTACAACTCGTTTTGCTCCGATCAATATCGCATTCAGAGGGTTAAGTGCCACACGAAATTTTGCCTGCTCATTCCTGTCTCATCCCGGACTAGAGAAGAGAGTCGTATTTCTGAAGTTGTTCTCTGTTTTACCGGAGATCTAGCCGGCTTTCCCTGGTATTACCCGCCTATGATTCAGGCAGTACTGAGCCGCCTCATGCAAGTCGCGTTACATTATTTGCCATGCCGATTCATAACTTCGTGCTCTTGGAATGATTCTCTATAAGTCAATGATCTGATATTGCCCTTGTTCAGGTTGTTTCTGAGATCATGATCGGATATGGAAGAAAAGTAATTATTGCCAATTTTATGACGACTT
>JZLH01S0031193.1:9931-15500 GCA_001188425.1 Eucidaris tribuloides
ATGATCACCTGGTCCAGTCAACGTTAATCATGACCCTCGCTACGACATGTACGATTAGACAGATTAGACCCGTTTGGGTTGGGATAATCCGTTGATATGGCAGGTGGTACGGTTTGACCTCTTTAATTTATTACGTGAGCATAACATCCTCCATGGGGGCGCTTCATTTTCAAGGGCATAGAAAACCAGCTCCGCAGATCTTTCAGTTAGGGTTGATGTAGACCGCTTCGGTAATTAAATCGATGAATATTTTCTGCAGCTTTGTGATGACCTATTGCTTTCATCTGTTTGTTTGAATACATTTGCAATGAAAAAAGTGCAACTTGGATACAGTGGCTGTTGCTACGTTCGGCAAGCTATCAGGTTGTCAAGAGCAACCATTGTCAGAAAGGTATCATAAAATTTGCATAGATTACTGAAGCGGCCTATTGCAATTTGCTAGATACACCAATGGGTTCGGAGATAAATGCAGTGAATCTGGTTTAAGTTCGAAAAGCAAACTTTTTTTTTCACAACTTACAGAATCCTTGCATAGTTTACTTGATCCTGGAATACACTCTAAATTACAGGGATTTAAAATAAATCCCGACCAACTGTGGCTACGGACCAATCGATTTGTAGATTTAGATTTGAATTTTCAATATCTGAAAGTATAAATTGTTAAGATTTTAATCTATATCCCAAACAATCGACCGGTTTCTTGCCGTAGTCAATCAGGATTTATTTTAAATCCTTGTAATTTAGAGTGAAGGTTTACTCCAAGTTGAGATTTGAGAACTACCTCCCTCGTGTTATTTACCTTGAAGTATATTATAAGTTCATCATTACAATTTCTCTAGATCCCATTTCTCTCTGATTGGCTATTTCCTCAATACACAACACAAAGGCGGAGATTGGGGTATACCATTTATGTGTAAGCGTGCGTCCAATCACGTTCGGTCTTGTTCAAGACGCGTTTGCTGAGACCCCCTGCAGAGACCACGGCGATGTTAGGGGGTGGCGGTAGATGGGTAGGGGAAACCCCTAATAATATAGTGTTACGCCCCATCTGTGTACAATATGTCAATGTCCATTAAAGCCACAGGCTAACATTTACCAGAGTTAAAAAAAAAACAACAACAACTGTGAGCTCCATAATTTTCCATGCTCGAATTGTCTTTGGTATAAGGTCTAAACATGAAGCCCTGAAAAAATTGTACTTCAAAGTGATGGTTTCGTGCTTAAATTTACAAGCACTCAAGTTGACCAGATTCACCTGCCCATTTCTCCCATAGACTTACTGTGTTTAGATCTGACTAATTCACAGTCGGGTGAAGTACTAATTGCTTATTCATGCATACCATGCCAGTGGCTGCATAACTTTCCAAACTTTCGTATTCTAGGGTGTTTATTTGTCCATTTGAACACTACATAGCTCACATATCAAAGTTTGATAATTTTTTTTTTTAACTTGAAGCTCCACAATGTTAGCCAGTGGCTTGCCTAGTGTCACCCTTTTTCGCCTGGCTTAAATCTATTTCATACGAATCGCAATTCCATCATTACATTAATATCACCACCACGTTTTTTTCACCCACATTTGTGTAGAAATGCATCTTATGAATGTTATTCTCGTTTCCAAGACACATTAAAATGTCCCTAGTTATGTTCATTTACTCATAGTTGTTACTCGCACGTAATACAGCGATAGGAGTGGGAATTAAAATATCCCATAATGCCCCACCTTATTGGTCCATCGGATTTTCATATCTGCTGTTAGATCTAGACAGAAGAAATACACATGCCAGTCACGATTTGTTATTTTCTGTGCATCCGGCAGTCGCTGGGTGACATTTATCACGTGTTCAAAGGAAAAGCGTAAATTCGGTCACTCTTCCTCCATGTGTATAATATTCCTTCGCAAGCATCTACTCTACATCGAACAGAGTGGAACTGGCAAGATTACTCCAACTTTACACACAATCACCTTTAATATTTCCATTCAGATGCAAATATTAAACAGGAGTAAAGACATAGCTTTGTTAAGGAAATTATGTGGGGTTGGATTACTTGTTTTGACGATATTTTTCAGAGAATATAACCAGGAAGTACTTTTTACCAACATTCTCAGTTACCGAAGATACTGAAGGGGAAATGAATCGTTTGCGAAACAAAGCAGATATTACATGATATTCGTGCATCATGCCCGGCTACAAATTATATCGTGTATAACAGTGGATCATATTGTAATCATATGCATCACGTACATTATATGACTTTATCTCTTCCCTACAGGCTTATGCTGACGAATGCAGTGCGAATGGAATCGACATATTGCTTCTTTTTATTCAAATTATCTGGATTATTTTGGTTACTCATTTTTTTCCTCGGTTTGCCAATTTGCGTGGCCATTCACTTACTGTTTTTTTTCTTGTGAGTGATATTTTTGTCAGGTCTACAAACATGCATGAACAGATTTGCTTCTGATCTGGCGCATAAATTGTGTTAATGGTGAAGCGATATATGAATTTTAAATGAAATTGAGATGACAGGCCCAGACGAAAAGTTGTTAAAATAGTTGTACTGTTGCCTTGTGACTGCGTTAAAACATGATTATTATATCAGTATATTATTCATACGTGTATGATAATCACCTGGGGCGTTTTTTTGTACTTACGTTTCACTGTCGTAAAGCTATACTTCAGCCACGGACAATATACATGTATATCATTATCATCCAACTAGCTAGTTAGATAGATATATAGATATAGTATAAATGCATATAATGTGTATATGTATGTGTATTTTCTGTTTTTGTTGTTTGTGTGTGTGTGTGTGTGTGTGTGTGTGTGTGTGTGTGTGTGTGTGTGTGTGTGTGTGTGTGTGTGTGTGTGTATATTATAACAATTAGTGAATCCTATATACGGCGCACGAAAAAAATCAACTGCAATATGTCATCGCGCATCCACAGATGGTTGCTCGGCATTGTGGGACATTTTGGACTCCCCTTTTCTTATTTGAATCAAAGTGGGTGCTGTTCCATTTTGGTTTGACTGCGGACCTTTAAGACAATGACATCACGGGGTTTGATGAGCAGGTCTCCCTTCAGCATTCATTTCTCTTCAGAGACAGGAAAACGCCATTAATGAGTAGTGACAGCTACAACACGGTGGCGGGTGTGGATAAGCGCAGGTTGGTTGTATGTTTCTACGCGTTAGAATGTCAGTTGTCCATGGATTTTCCGATGCGTGGTTATGTAAGCTAGACGAGTGTTGCAGTCTAGATTCTAGACAGTCCTAGTGTAAGTTGGAGACAGTTTTGGGGTGATGATTTGAGAATCAAAGAATAATGGTCTGGTAGGCAGACTGTGAGAATTACCATATAAACATAAAATCTGTAGTCAACTTTGAAAACCAAAACGACTTGTTTTGATTATTTTTATCTGTAATATTATGGATTGTTGGATGATCAATCTGCTTACGGCAAAACAATTTATCGTTTTTCTTCTCCGTAATTAGGCGTAATTCGATCTGCGTTCAACAATCGGATAAGTTCAATGTTTTGCTTTCAATCTACGTAATTAAAGGGCAGAACATCATTTGAGGATTGTACGGAAGACATCATTTCCGTGTCCCTTGCTGGAAGGGTGGGGAAAAACATTGTTCAGATGAGAATTATAACAGTGTTATGATGACGATGACGTCACAAATATTATGACTCAAACTCAGGCATTGATGCGCGGTCGCATGGGGGAAGCGCGAGTTATAAATCCCCTGTTGCGAGATATCATCAACACAAGGGTATTAGGCCTATACACTGAGTTATAACAACGTGTATAGTTTAGATGAGGCAATAAACATAGTTAATCTGCGCTTGTGCACGTTCACACACGCGCGCACACGCTATACTGTCTGCCCAAAGATCTCACTCCCTCCCCTCTCGGTGTCTATCCTCTTTCCTCCCGCTTGTTCCGGTGTCTGTACCCGCCGGCGTTTGCACACTTCATCATTTGGTCATGAGTGCACGTCTGGGTGTGCATGTCGTGCGGTCGTAGCTCCGCAGTTTTGTTGTTATACCCCCGGTCCAGTGGTAACAAAACTTGAAGGTAATCAGAAAAAATAGTGTTTCAAAAGGAATATACATGGATAACGCACACGGGGACGAGTAACCAACGTGAGGGGTTCATTACAAATGCTGTATCGGAAATACGGAGGTAAGCTTATCAAATGTGTGTATTATATTTGTTCTTGTAGCCCAGGTATAACAGCTCCCTGTGTAGCCTAGTGCAGAACCGAACGAGTGCTAAGAAATCATCGTTTTAATGATAATAATGATCATAAACTCTTATTGTATTTTTTTCTCGGTACTAAATACATCCAACAATATGATCGCCTTCGAATTTTACCGATGTTTGACCGTAACTCGAATATTACTTTAATTTTGGTTTGGTGTTTGACGTAGTTGTTCTGTTACATGGTGATGGTGACATGTTACTACACAGTATACACAGTAATACATGTGTGATTCACGTATGTAACTGCCAGTTGTTCCGATTTTTGGAAATCTGTATGGGCGCAGACGGAAAGTATCAATTAAATCTGAACCTATACTATTGTTATCTGGCACTTGGGGTTGGAGAGTATCCCATTCATTTAGGAAATCAGATTCCGGATCATGTAATCATTGCCAGCAGGTCTACGATGGCCATCACCCCTCCCCAATCTCTCCCCTCCCTCAACTCGTGTCCCCGGAAATACATGAAGTCTCAACTGCCCTGTTTGATACCAGCTTAAAATGTTGCACATTTAATGTGTTTGGAGTTCCGTGGTTCAGCACAGATCACAATGGTTTCTCTGTTGTTACTAGGATAACATAAAGCCGCCGTTCAATAATGCTCAATTGGTTCTTGCGTTAAGTAGTTCAGTCGAGGATTGATTTATTGTATTCGCATTTCCGTTGCAGAGTTTTATTGTTTATCCTTACGGTAATGTATGGGAAGTTTTTGAATGCGTATGTGTGTATGTTTCGTTGTATGTGTTTGTCAGAAATCAAATTATTTGAACCTTGACTCTATGAGACCTCCGTGTGTGATATTATTTTTGGTGTAATTTCGTTTAAAACATTGCCAATTGCAATTCCTGCATGTTTGCAGGAGACCGATTTAGTTTACTTTATGTTAATTTTCTGGAGAAAATATATTTTTGTTGATATTTCTTTATTCAGTCATACCCATTATTTTTCTTGTAAATTTCCAACGCCAAATTGATGAAATGCGGTTGTTTCCTTGCAGTAGGCTTCCAAATCCTGACCCGTTCAAGCTGCGAGGGATGATTATCCTTACACGGTTAATACCGCTATTTGTTTGACAGCATCATCTTTCACGCAAACAAAACATGCGTAGAACAAGATGCACACTCTTCATAGTACTGTGGCAATTAGCGTCGACGGTACAGATGAAAATAAACTGCCTTTGTCTCGCGCGCAAAATCTTTGCAAGTCTGAAGGAAACGCGACGACACTGATACAACATCACTGCACCGTGGCTAATGGTTCTTGAAATTGGCTCCCTAAGCACATCAGCATCTTCACC
>JZLH01S0031195.1:26212-45069 GCA_001188425.1 Eucidaris tribuloides
GTGTTTCTTGTGGAAGTCAACGCCAAGCTTGGTAGGGTTGATTATGGTAGCGTATTTCTCCATGTACCGATATTACGCGACAATTAGGTTGCCAAAATTTTGTTATGTAGGTTCTACATCGGATTAGGGTTACATTTCTGGAAGTTGTTTGCGACGACGGGTGGGCGCTAGCAGACTGTGTTGGAGAACTGTAGCCCCTCTCTCCACCCCCCCCCCGATTGTGTATTTTGTCCACTAGCGTAAGGGTCACCCCATACCAGAGTCCAAAGCGATTATAAGTCACATTGGTAACGTAATACTAGTTTCTAGCCAACTGTTTGTAGGTATCAAGCCCTCATCTCTAAAAAGAATTACTGGTACCTGCTCGTAGTATTCCGGTACTACATTTAGCACTCCACACTCCCTCGATCTGACTATGCCCTATCTAAGTGTCAGATCGTTGCTGTGTGAATTTAATTGGCGGTGTAGCTCTGAAAGCTAGGCCACCCCCATAAACACGTGGTGTGTGTGACGTCAGCGGTGCATGATAACACTACCCGCCTGATGGCCCTTGACTATACTGGCTCCCGCCGCTCTAGCTAACAGGGTGACTGTGTGTGAGTTGGGATGTAATGCGAAGTTTGCTCGTGCGAACTGACAGTAGTCACACACTTTTGACGCGCCATTTGCAACCTCGGAAGCCCTCAAGCAAATCCATGTGCGTTGTTTTCTTCGGTGTCATGTAGCTGAGAAGCGCTGCATGAGGCCTGCCAAAAACATTGGAATGTGGCTTGCGGCAGAACGTATAGACCCATTTGCTCAGCCCTCAGATTTGCATGTAATCTCAGAATAACTTCATTCTTCATGTTCCGTTCATGACAATAGTTATATTATCGCTCCAATGAACGGACCTGCACGCTGCTGCAAGCACTCATAGTCCTGGTATCCATCACCTAGCATGTGACCTGTGCGGAATGTCAGAACTGTTGAAAAAGTCTGTGGTGAACGAAGAAAGTTGTGGCTTGAAGAGCGGGGAGTAAGGTGGGTGGGGCCTGAGTGTGATTAGGGCAGGTCAACATAATGGACTGTTTTACACGATGCGGCGCTGCTAACCAAGTGACCAACTGAAATAATTAGCGTGTCTTTAGATGAAAGCCCTTAGAAAGCAAGGAAACGGGTCAAAGGGGTGTTTCTTTGTCACCGTTCGGTGACTCTGAGACAGAACTATGGCTCCTGCATTTGGCGGCCTGGTTACCGCCGATAACTTTGCCGGCGCAGAACACGGCCGATGCGTCTGGCAATTTTAATTAATGGCTATCTTAAAACTGACGAGCGCGATTTGATTCACAGCAAAAAGGGTGTTTGTTGAAGACTTGTATCTATATGCAATTTTAAGCCCATCGAGTATATTGTTTACCAGAAGCTTTTATTTTTAAAGCATGTGTGGAGTTCATAAACGATAGTATTTTGTAGGTCAGTGTAGGGCTAGAAAATGTGTAATATGCGCAAACAGCGGGGAAAATTATGTTTTCCACACAGAGAAAACTACACTTGATATAGGGGCGTCAGAACGTCGGTCACCGGTTGGACAACTTAAAATACATGTTTCGTACGCATCGCTGATCTACTGTGTACGCATTATGTGTGGAGCTGGCCCCCCTGGGGGGGGGTGAGGGGTTGACTTTTGCGAAAACCCTGCTCGGGTTACGCGTAACGCAATGCAAATTTGCCGTTTGAATGATACACGTTTAACTATTTTTCAATGCGCTAATAGACGACTGTACTTTAGTAGGGGAGGCTTGTCGGAATTCTCAGGTAACTTGGCCGGACAACTGAAGTACGATGCAAAGGTTAATCAATTATTATAAGTATCTGTCGGCGTTCATCGTGCAACACCAATAAAATTGATTTGATTTTTGGACCTGAATGGTCAATGTTAAAAGGTTCACTGGGCCTCTTAAATACTTCTAATTATGTCCGTATGTGCCGGTACGACAGTTCAGTTACTCCTACGCGGCTCTCCAGGGGAATTCGACCGTTGCAGAGGCGGTGTTGAAATAAAACTGTCATATCCATCATTCATAATACACATACAGACGACAGTTCGGATTGAACGCGTCGCTCCCCAGACCGGTGCGGCGGTCAATCAAACGTCGTAAGTGATACGACGCGTTCGGCCTGTCGGATGAACGCCAACGGCTATAACAGTTCAAAAGAAAGATTCTATGAGTGTACATTTTGCTAACTCTCGGATTTTGCAGATGTTGCTGTGAGCCGAAAAAACGTCGATCTTATTATAGTATGAGATACACGCGAAAACAGATTTTGAACAAAATGAAAATCTAGGAACATGGCTTATCAATTTCCCCAAAGTAAACTTGTTATAACTTAGACCTATTGAATAAACTAGAACTAATTTGCCAAAAAATGCCCAGCCAAGAGAAACTATGTTTCCTATCCCCAAACCAGAGATCAACGCCCATGCGCTAGTAGGAGCTATGACCAATTGATTGTATCGTATTTGATTAATTTGAGTCGTAAGGTTTTCCAACTGCAAAAGAATTCTCAAGATCGTTGATCCAACATATAGCAGAGTTGGCGCTGGAACTTAAGAAAACAAAATGTTTTGTGAATTAGTCTTTGTGTCTAAAACGCGAGAAAAATGGAATTTGACATTTGTAAAACAGGAAGTTAATTCCCAATCCCTACTCTTCAGTTCCAAGTTAAAACCTTAAAATGAAATATTGGCAGAACGATTTGCCAGCTTGCAGAATTTGTGTACATTTAGCAGTGGCTCTGAGCTGACTGTGCCCTTATGCCAAATCAATTATTAATTAGGCCATCAACTAAACAATCATCGTAGATCTAAACAAGTATAGGCTGTCGTTGCACTCCAAGATGCTAGGATAGAATTCTAGATCACTATAGCTAATAGGCCTTATCTATCGATCTTAGTGACGGTCGATTTGGATGTAGCTTTGGGATTGTGCACTCGTTGGCAACTAGACAAAGATGTTCAGTATGTATTACATAAAATAATGCAAAAAACGAATACCAGTACACAACTCGTACCATCATATGTTATGAACCCCTCTGAACCATATGCACTATAATAATTAATTACAAATGTGCGGTTAAAGCGGTCAATTATAATAGACTCACAATGAGATAAATTATATTATTAATGACTGCAACCTTAAGGAAATGACTCGAATGTGAGGGTCGTAGACCATACCTCAACTTGGGCTGATACTACTCGTAGGATCCAATCGTCAAAACTACGCCTATATGCGTTCTCCTGTGTTCTGACAAATTACTCTCAGCGTCATAAACACTTGATCACTCACATTACTAATAACTCAGAGAATCATAATTATGCTTAACAATTTGCGACTAAGTGGTACATGGAAAAGACACTTGGCTGGTTATTGGTACATCTCTATGGGCGCTTATGTTTATGGCACTTACAACGCAAAGAAAAATTAATGACTACTCGCTAGATGTTTTTTGTGACTTGAATTGCTCCCTTAAGTAAACAAATTACGAGACCAAGTATCACATCCGCAGGTGGGTTTGGAGATCCACATCTCGAGCTTAGCCGCTGACGACTACCATTCATAAGGAAAGTTTGTGAATAATTCTTGGCAACTCATGTTCCTTGAGGGATTTCACAGTGTTCCCCAAGAGTCACTTAACCTTTAATAATGATGTAGAGATTGGCTAACGCTGTTGTTATAATTAACGAAGCCAAATCACAAACTTCCCAATCGGAACGTGAGCAGTACAAACTCCGCAAGATCAATACAATGATATTGACACAAACCACATGGTCACTGATTAGGCAGAGCTCTCGTGCCCCCTGAATTGGCATAACCTAGTTTGACCAAAGATTTTGACTGACATTAACATTGGTTGCAACAACATAATGCGATGCATTGCCAACATTTCAAGATCTGGTTAATTTACATTTTGCCTTTTGCATATCATGTTGTATGAAGTTAGGTTATCAAATTTGGACAACAGATAGCTAACTAAGCGCACAACATTTTGATTAGTTCATTTTCAGCGGATCTCACATCTTGCGTCAAAATTGTGGAGCTCATGAGACAAAGGCGGTTAGGTTAACGGGTTAGGGTCTGATCATGCATCTGACAATGTACTTTGTGTAAGGTACAAAATCTAATACACTAACTAGAGTTTGCGTAATCTGTATAGTCACGTGTACACTGCACGCATATCTTCAAAAGGTATGTGAAAATACAAATGGTACATGAAAACATGTTAAATTATTCTCAGCCAATGTAGAGGCTCCCGAAAATTTCTGCAAGCACACCAGCACAGATGTACAATCATAAGGGGGTCAGAGAGACAGCTGCGAGTGGTGGGAGATCTCTCAATAATATGAAAGTGTCTACTGCCAACTCATATTCACATAAGATACTTGCGTTTAGTGATCGTGTTAAAAAGCGTGTGCCAAATTATATATAGCTTTGCAGTGCTCCGTGGCTCGAGCTTGTCTACATATTTTGATGAATGACCTGTACTCGAGCGCACCGAACTATAGGCAGTATTGCTAACGAGACAAATCAATCAGCATCCGCACGACGTTCTCAGTATGTACTTTCTCTTAAGCAATCGGGAAGCTGAGCGATTTGTTTATATCAATGATCTCTTCTTTTGAACATCGTGTCACTTGATGGTAATGGGTGCTGTTGAGGGCAAATTGTACTATGTGTCTTGGGAAACATGTCATACATTGGAATGTCTATCGTGGATTCAGATTAGATTTCGCCGACTGCTGACAAAGAATTAATATTACTCATTTGTGATGGAGCCTTTAGTATACATGTGATGTATGCTGTTGTAATAACATGCCGGCCTATGACAGCAAATTTAATGAACTTGAGGTTTTCATGTGGGCCACTGGCCCAAATATTTCATTAAAGCGAATATCCGGTAATTTTTAATTCACAATTGAAATAATGAGGTGCAGGGGGATAGATTTTCTGGGTCAAAGGTTGTATTAATTTGGGGTAAATGTAAGAATTATTGCTGCTATTGATGGTATTCATGTACATTATGCACATTATACATTGTACTTAGGGTGATTTTAATAATTGTGTAAACATAGTCCCTGAACTTGATATCATAAGAATTTAACACAGGTGGCTTCGGCGAACGACAGTCTCGCCTGACTTCTGTGATCAATAACATATGCAATATGACCTCTTTGGACCCCTAGATGGACATTTGACCTCTCACATCCTCATCAACAGAAGAACATGTGAGTAATACCAGCCGTATGTTATGCTTCCAAGTTTAAACAAAACTGATATTAATGGAATAAATTTTTGCATAGAGAGATTTACGATGCTGGTTTTTAACATTTAGCACTCCAAACCCTCGTATGCTAGCTGTGTGTGTATTTGTGTGTGGGATTTATGGGCGTGTACTGAATGCACCCCCATACACACGTGTGACCGTACCCGTGCATTGATACCATACCCCATGTACTGTACTGCTGCGCCGCTAGCTAGCGAGTAGCAGGGTGTGTGAGTTGGGATGTATGGGAAGTTTTGTCGTGCGAACTGACATTTCTTCACCACTTTTGACGGCCATTTTCAAGCTCGGAAGCCCTCGACAACCATGTCGTTGGTTATTGTCGTGGAGAGCGCCAAGGGCCTGCCAAACATTGAAAGGTTCGGCAAGATAGACCCATTTGCTCAGCTCAGATTTGCAGGTAATGTCAAAGAACTTCATTCTTCATTCTTCATGTCCGTTCATACAAATTAGTTTTACGCACCAATGAACGCGAACGGGCCTGCTGTAAGCACATTTTGTCGGGAACCTTAACCCTGCATGTGACATGTCGAATGTCAGAACTGTAAAAGTCTCTGGTGAACTGAAGAAAAGGTTTTGGCTTGGAAGGGGGGGGGGGGTGAGGGGTTGCTTTGAAACTGGTGGTAAGCAATGGCAAAATTTGGTGACTGATACACGTATAGTAGGGGGCCCGCACCTCGCCAGGGCAGGGGCCCTAATACCGCCACCCCGCGTAAAATGGAATAGAAGCGCGCTTAACAAACAATACGCGTTTGGCTGTGTGCAGTATGCTAAACACTTGCCATGATATTCCCAAACCACGCAAAATTAAACAAAACACGGAATTTTGGATCGAAAATCATAAAATTATCAGAAACGCGTGTTACAGCTATGCGTTGATGTTTTACATAGAGATCAGTGTAATCTCCGCGCGCGTCCTCAACGTGCATTGTCTATGGCGGAGCGGGGTGGCGAGGTGCGGGCCTCATTTCCAACGCACAAGTAAAGTGACATCGTTCGTGTTTGACGGCGATAGCTACAAAGCAATCACATCGATCACTGAACTTTTTACTCTATTGGAGTCTTCAGCATTTTCTCTTTATGTGAGTATAATTTCATAGAATTTGGATGTCGTACTGAGTGCAAAATATGCAAAAAACATTAACTATGGCGAGGTGCGGGACACCCGACTATACATGTAGTTAACTCTTTTGGCAAACCTGTAATTTAGGGGACCGGGATGGGCAATTACATTCCTAATACATTCTTTGCCAGGTGCAAATCACCATGACAAAAACCTGCCTTGCTTGGCCATAAGGGGTTATTGTGATGTTAATTAACACCTGCTTGTCCTTCGCAACACTCAAAAATGTAATTAGGAATGTGATTTAGGAATAGGAATGTAATTAGCCCAACCCTGGTAAGTACAATATCGTTGGCGTTCATCCGAACCATCGTATTGCTATACGACGGTTTGATTGACCGCGCCTCCGGGAGCGAACGCGTTCAAACCAAACTGTCGTATCCATCATTCATTATTATTATTATTATTATTATTATTATTATTTATATTGCACTTTTCCCATTAGGCCCAAAGCGCTTCATATTTGGCCATCCTTCTTTATTTGGCAAGCATCTATACAACGCACCATAGAAGGGGCCCGAATAATGTTGAAAGTGTTGAAATGGCCATCACACCGGGTTTTCATCCTTCTCTTTTCGATGAAGTGTGTGGGTTCTTTTACGTGCTGAGGTGTTTCTCTCTCAACACGGGACCTCCGGCTTTACGTCCTATCCGAGGGACGAGGTAATGGGGATAAAGTGCCTTACCCAAGGACACAACCGCCATGACGTGGGCTCGAACCACAGACCTCTAGGTCGGGAAGTCAAGGTGTTATCCACTACGCCACGACGCCTCATAATACACATAACATTCGACAGTTCGGTTTGAACGCGTTCGCTCCCGGAGGCGCGGTCAATCAAACTGTCGTATAGCGATACGACGGTTCGGATGAACGCCGACGATATAACTAGTTCAAAATAAAGTCTAAGTAAGTTTTCCGGATTTCAGATTTCTGCGAAAATCGCATAATTTGAGAGATAACACGGAAAACAGTATTTTGAACAAAAATAAAAAATCTAAAACATTGCTTATCAATTTCCCCAAAGTAAACTTTATAACTTAGACCTATTGAATAAAACTAAACTAATTTGCCAAAAAGATGCCCAGCCAAAGAAATATGTTTCCTTTCCCCAAACCAGAATCAAAACTCCCATGGCTAGTAGGCTTGACATTATTTGTGATTTTTTTCCAACTAAAATTCAAGTCTTACAAGATTACAACGTGGAGAAAAACAAACTTTGACATTTGTAAAACGGAGAAAAATGGAATTTGACATTTGTAAAACAGGAAACTTAACCAGTCTTACTCTTCAGTCCAAGTGAGAACATGAGATATGTGGCAAACATTTGCACTTGCAGAATTTTGATGTACATTTAGCAGTGCTTCTGAGCTGACTGTGCCCTGTGCCAAATTCATTATTAATTTAGCATCATAAAAAACATGTAGATCTAAACAAATATAGGCTGTTCTTGTGCACTCCAAGATGCTAGGATAGAATTCTAGATCACTATAGCTAATAGGCCTTTCTATCCGACTTGGAGGATTGCACTCTTGGAACACAATATTTGTTTATAAATAATGCAAAATAAAATACAGTACAAACTATTATTATAACCTGAATAGATAAATAATACAAATTGGAATTATATGATTACAATGAGATAAATTATATATAATGACTGCAACCTTAATAATAATGATGAATTTGGTAACTTTGTTTAACTTTAACAACAATCAAATTCAAAAGAAGTAAATTTCCATCAATAAATGAAATTACACAAAAACCAATGTCACATTAAGAGCAAGAGCTTGTGTAAAGTTGTAAACATTATGGTGGAAACATAATGTGATGCAATGAACATTCAATGGGTTGAATGTTGTTATTGTTGGTATCAATTTGGAACAGATGCTACTGGTAACTTTTTTTTGTCATTTTCATGTAATTGTAAATTTGGGGTGGGGCCGTGGGGGTATATACTGTATAGATCATACAGTAATATAGCAGAGTCACCAATCTCAGTGAATGAAATTGTGTGAGACTCCCATAGGCCAATGATATAACCCAAGGGTCCAAAGGCATGAGATAGAGAAGTGCATGCAAAATCAATCAAAATATTGGCTTGAGAAACGGCCAAAATGCGTGAGTCTCCCGCTCATTGCATGAGAGTTGGCAGCCCTGATATAGGCAGTGTATACAGCCACACACCCACGACTTTATGTACATCCGCAGCTGAGCGTATAGCCACATGACTTGGCAGCTGTTACCTGTATGTGTATACTATGGTGTACATGATGTCACTGTCGGCCTTTTCAATAATTTGCTTTGAAATCTCACTTTCGTGTCTAATTCTCACTCGTTTATCATCTGATTGCTATCACAAGTGAACTTTCCTTGTAGTTTAATTATCTTGTTTGTCTTCGACGACTTTATTTGGTGGCGTGGACTCAATGAATCAAGACAAAAATTCAAGCCTATCGCATCATCACTGCATGCACAGCCATTCATTATCGCGCACTAACTGGGAATTATAGGAATTCATAAGTCAGGCAGAAGACTGAAGGGCGAAAGTGCGTGGACTTGTCATTAAGTGCGAAACTATTTCTGTACAAGTGTACGTACACGCTGCAGAAACAATTTTGCATTTAGGACAAGTCCATGTATGCTTGAGCAGTCTTCTGCCCAATTTATGAATAATTCATGTAATTCCCAGTTGGTTAGTTACTTCCCATGTTGGGCCATAATAGTGGCTGTAGGCTGTGCAGTGCAGTGCATGCAGAGCCCAAGCCATCAAATAAGTCGTCCAAGACATAACAAGCGATTAAACTACAAAGACAGTTCACTTTTGACAGGAATCAGATGATACATGGGTGAAGATTCGACAAGAAGGTTAGATTTCAAAGCAAATTATTGAAAAAAGAACAGCTGACATGCTACTAGATGTTACATGCAATGGCGGCTAAGTAATGTGGCTACATATGCTTAGCTGCAGGTGTGCATAAAGTCACGCATGTGATATGTGTGGAACATATTTCTTTGTGCTGTAGATATTATTTCCCCTATTTATTCTAAGAGTTTGTACAATGGTTGCTGCTACATGTAGTTTACTGGAATCAAAAGTTTAATATAATACAATAGTAATGAATATGTCATGGTGTGACTATGTCTGCCTTGTGTCTGTCATGTAATGTAACTATGTCTGCCTTGTTTCTGTCTCTCTATGAAGGTTCCAAAAAGAAGACCAAGGTTATCGATGACACAACAGATCCCCAGTGGAATGAGGTAACTAGTTTTGAATTTAGTGTTGTCAAATACAGGTTGTATTTGTTGAGGTTGTTTGTCTGTGAGTCCATTTATGTGTGTGTCTGTAAGAATATTGCTTTTTTAAGCACACTGACATTTATTTGGGATTATCTACTGTGATAAAATTGGGGACATCAATGAGAATAAAGTTCATGATTTTTTCAGTTATGACTTATGAGGCATCAATTATATCCAAGTCATGAATCAGTTGTTAGGAGATGCCGTGGACCCTCTGATTTTGACGTAATCACTTTATCTTTTTTACTGACTGGTTTAAAATATGAAGACCCACTCTTGTGCCAAACAAACAGAAAGTGTAAATTAGCAATTTTGATAAAACACACCAGTACCAACTACCAAGTTGATCTTCATAAAAGCTGTGTTTCAATGAATGTTTATGTACATCTGTACGAGATTCACATCAGAAAGTACAGGTGCAGGTATTCTTTAAACCAGTTAAAAGCGTTATGATTTTGCTGTAACAGATGTCACTTGAAGTCAAGAGTCAAGGGTCAATGGTCAATGTACTTTGTCTCAAAATGCTATTTCTGTCCATAATATGAGCTAGTAGTGTGCATTAAAGGCAGGGGATCTCTTTTGCATGCCTAAAAATTAACATCGTGTAAATACAATGGCATTTAGAAGAAAATGCCATCTTTAGCAAAATATAGGAGCTGGAAACTCAGTTTTAGTGGAATTATAGTGACCGTTAGACTCAGATTTGAATTTTTTTCTCGCAAGAAAAAAGCCATAGCACGTACACTAACCGGCTAGTGTTTTCTTTTGCATTTTTCAAATTCTAGACAATCACTGACCCCCAGATTTCACAGACATGTCCCTCATCAATTATAGCATAGGGGCATGGGTTATCTTTTCGTGGTCTGCGGGGATGTTTGCAAATGAGATCCACTGCCTTTAAATTATTTGGTGAATAGGTTTGAAAACACATGGCAAGTTATCATCATAGGGATCAAAGGCAGGGCTCAACACTATCACTTGCCCGCTTGACCCTGGCAAGTGAATTTTGCTTCTGGGCAAGTAAAAATTTGTGGAAATTAATTTAACTGGCACAAATAGGCAAGTGAACATTTTCAACTCTAAAAATCAAGAGAGTATTGGATTAGGACCTGTGTTTTGCAATTAAGTTTCAATTTTGTGTAAATTTCAATTGTGTAGAGTCAGTAGAAACACTTCCAACAAGTTACTATCTCTTGGGGAACAAAATTAGTAAGCACTTTGTTCACTTGGGCAAGTAAAAGTTTTGTTCAGACAACTAAATGAACGAAAACCAAAAGTTTGCTTGCCTGATTGGGCAACAAGCCAAAAAGGTTAGTGTGGAGCCCTGTCAATGGTTATGGTAAGAAATCAAGAGTCAACGAACCTTGTCCCAAAATGCCCTTTTGTGAAGTACAGTTTGGGATGTTCACTATTGAGAATTGATAGATAAATACACTGTACAATAACAAGACACATTTTTTGACTAGTTAATAGGTCAAAGGTCAATCAATTTTGTCCCCAAATGCTATTTTCTATAAGTTGTAATATCAGTTAGAGATCTGCTCATCAATTTTATTTGGTGAATATATAGATGTAGGCCCCTAGATCTGAATATAAATTATTAATTTCATTTGACCATATAGATCAAAGATCAAGGTAGATAAATAGGTTTGTTTAACTTTGTTTTGAAAGGTAATATCTCCCAAGCTCAGAAGGATATTTGTAGATTTAGTGTTAATCCAAAATTGTGCTCAACTTTTCAATTAACTCAGCAGCAACTTAAAAAGTGGATTTTGATCATACTATAACTGAGCTAGTTATGCCTGCTAGATGGTGGGTGGAGCCCAGGGGGGTCAGTGTCATTACAAGGTGTACACCATGCGCGTGTGAAAAAACACGTAAAAAGGGTTGTTTTTCACGGTCGGGCGATGTACGCGCGTACATTGAAAAGGGTATCAAAATCGCAAAAATCGGGAAAAAAGGGTATACTTTTAACAGGATGTTACTTGAAAAGGGTATCTTTTCCGACTTGAATACTTGTTTAGGGTATGCTGAGATCGACAGGAAATTACTTGTTTAGGGTCTATTTTGAAAGTCCATACACGCGCATGGTGTACACCTTGTAATGGCACTGGCCCCACCGGGGGGTGGAGGCATACCCATTTATTAGGCATCTCAAATTGCTCTTGTTTTATTTGGTAATACACCTACATACAGTGGTTCATCATACTTTCTACAAGTATATTTGCTATACTGTTATACAGCCCCTACAAATTCCCCATACATCCCCCCAAAAGGATTTTTTTTTTCAAGTATGATATGAATTAACAATCATAGGCCCATTGTCCTTGATCAACATCATGCATTTAATAGGTAGCCAAGCCCCTTTGTAAAGTACAATGTAGAGCTGCCAGAGCAAGTCACTTGTGTGGGCAGAGTGTGGCTTTGAATGTCCGGATACAAACAGAAAAATAGGATTTCATATTGATCTGCACTCATAGCAGTGTACAGTTTAGATTCAACTACTGTATGTGCAGTACCATACAGTAAAGGGTTTCTAGTACACTTTAGACTGGGTTTGATTTGGACTATTCCTTCAGCAGAATATTGAAAACCAAATCACTTAATAGTTTTTTTGTTAAAGCAGGTTAGTCACTAGTTTTTGATGTCTGGTTATTTGTTTTTCATATCATACAAACTCTTATATATACAGAGAGGAGTGGCTGTTTTGAAATTAGTGTTTGTCAAGTGTTCACTGAGCTGTTTGAGGAATGCATATTGGTCAAGGGTCACATACATTAAGAAGTATGTCTAGACAGGCTATGGGTGAGCTGTGGAATCAAAAAGAGAGACCAATGTGAGAATCAGTAGGCTTATTTATGATAAAAAAAAGAAAAAATCAATCAAGACTTAGTGTGATATGGTTCAGTGTAGGAGTTTTCAGGCACCTCCTCTAGCATGATCTGGTATATGGATATACTGTAGGCCTACAGTAACTAGGCTAAACAGGCCCTTTGTTACATCTCACAAAACAGTACATATAATGATTGTATGACTGAAAATACATGTATATTGTTCCATTCAAAGTTACTGTAGTGTCTACTTTGGTAGACTACTACAATAACCAAAGTATAAGGTTTCACACCATTTAATGAGAAATTTACTAGAATAAATTGATGGGGTGATAAAGGCCGGTATATTACGGCACTTAACAAAAAGAGCTGGTACTGTAAATAATACCTATTGGCTTGGCAGCCTTCACTGCTTGCATTAAAGCCCAAGTTTAGTTTTGGATATTTTTTTATTTGAAAGCTTTATGCCCAAAAGTCATAAATTAATTAATCGAAATTTCTGGTGGGGGCGGGGGGGGACCCCCAAGATTTTTCATTAATTAATTAAAAAAAAACTAAAGACATTCAGAATCTATTATTGCAGGGATATGACTTTTGCGGACATAAAGGCTTTCAATAAAAAAAAATCCCCAAAACTAACTTGCGGTTTTTAACCCTGAAAAATTCAGATTCATGTAGGGGTCACTGAAAATGGGGAGTATTTTGCGATGTAAAATATTCGCGCGCAAAAAAGCCCTGGGAATATTTTTGTTTATTTCACTTCAACAAATGTATTTTATGCAACTTAGCATATAAAAAATGAGCTAATGCACCTATTTCAGGTTGGCTATTTTCTTAATTAACCTGTTGACTAGGAGATTTTCCAAATCCACATAGACATTGTACGGGCCCATCCAATTTCCATAAGCAACGGGTTGAAGACAATTTAGCACACAAAGGGATGTACAATGTATGAAAACTGTGAGAAGATTAATTAGCATTTCCCTCCGGTACCTTAGTGCTGTGATTAGGAATGACTGTTTTCTAAACTTACAGTGGGTCACTGATATTTTTTGCTCCGTTACATCATGGACGTGTTAGTAGGTCCTTATTTACATGTACTGAACCTCTGAAGATGATTCATTCATTCACAACACAAGACATACACAAGCTGTGAAGATGCGGGTTTTATTATCATTTCCCATTATAGTGTGCTGAATTTACTGTCAAGTTAAACTCATCGTTAATGACAAGACTCTAAAAAAAAAAACAGGGTACAAAGTCCACAGGCAATATTAGTCTCTTTCCTATACCCTCCTTCCTCTATCAGAAACATTGGTTCTGTTTGTGCTGAATTTGCTTTAATTATACTGCCTGTTTTTGTGTTCATAAATAAATGAGTAAATAAATAAATTAGATAAATAAATAAACAAATAGGTAAATAAATAAATGAATGAATAAATAAATAAATATAATAAAATAAATAAATAAATAAATAAATAGATAAATACACTATGTATGTAAAGAAAGAAAGAAAGAAACAGACAGAGAAGAGAGAAACAGAAGAGAAGAGAAGTGAAGAAAAGAGAAGAGAGAGAGAAGAGGAGATAAATGAATGCCTAAAACAAACAGTTAATATTACAACAAATTCAGTCAACAATCATTTGAAAGGTGGATTCTGCATTCTGGAATGTTGGTTGAATTGAGTTGACTCATTCTCAACGTACTATACATGTACATCAAGTTGATATTGAAGTCACATACATGTACTTTACGTGATAAAGAACTATAAAAAGCATATTGTAGTGTTTGTTCATTAGTTATGGGTTTTGGAAGACCCAGTGCTAGTAAATCCCTTATGTAAACATACAAGCCCTTGAATAAACCAGTTAAACAAACTTGTTCAAATTTGATTATTTTTTATGAACATACAGTTCTACACTATAGGTGCTTTCACATTTACAGGAAATTTTTGCTCAGTTTCAATTTGTAAAAATTAACTTTGTAAACTTTGGTATAAGATTAAGATTGAGTACCAGTACTTGCAGAATAGCATCATTTTAACATCAACTGCTTTCAAACCTTCTGTGAAGAGATGGTATTCTGAAAATGTCACTATAGTACAGGAGAGATTAGTTGAAAACAACAGAACACTTCGTTTTTGACGAATCTCCGACACAAATCCCTGCTGCTGACAATGTACTAACACAGAAATCAATATGTGGGACTATGTTAATTGTTGACATACATGTACACACTTTAGCATTGGAATGGAAACTTCCAATGGAAAACTTCACCTGTTCAAACTGCAAATTCCTCAACTTTTTATTGCATATGAAGTGAATTAGTCCCACATTAAATGCAAATGTGATATACTCTCAACTGGAAACCGATGAAATGTGAAATTTTGATGAAAGATTTTCCATCATCAACCAGTACTGTGTATTCTCTCTAAATGTCAGTGCAAACCTTCCATGAATCTTCCAGCAAACCTTCTCATGCAACTTCTCACAACTTAGTAGAAATTTCCCAAAGATCAAGAAACTTCCTGTCATGCAGGGTGCCATCGGACGAGCCTGCTGTGATGTTTCAAATGTGAACAGAAACTTTGCCAAGAACTATCCCAAGATTGGCTGAGTATTTCCATCATACATAGCTGCAGTGATTGTATAAATCTTGATTGTGTAGCAGCCGCTGTAATTTTTGAGCTGAAAATACATTGACCTTGCATACTTTACCACAGAGAAGTATTTAGAATCTTGCTGGAAAAATTTACGCTCAGAATGGAATAGACAGTGAATTGAATTTCATAAAGTCAAAGTACTTTGGACTAAAATGTCATGTATGGATGCAACATGACTGTGCTGTCTTATGGCCTAAGATTGCACCTGCAAAATGGGAGACCAAATCTTTGGGAAGTTATTTTAAGGTCTAAATCTTCTCAAAGTTTTACACCAGTGTGAACATTCAAACTTTGTAAAGATTTCGAAAAGAGAAACATCGTGAAGACATGAAATATATGAGCCTCACTCCTACAACAAACTGCAAGTGATGGAGTTATAGCCACTCAATACTTGGAAGGATCAGATGTAGCTTGTTTTCATTCTATGTTTGGTAAATTTTGAGATATCAGAATTTAAACAAAGAAAAGAGGGCTGTGAAAAGTAGATATCCATGATAGTTTTGTGCAGTTTGATCTATGACTGAATGAAATAATGGGACTAAATTGATGAGGGGAGAACAAGGACATTCATTGTAGTGTTAGTAATAACAATAATTAAGGTTGTTTGAACATAAATTGAACTGAGATAACATACTTGTTTTATTATCATTGTTTTTATTAACAGACATTGGAATTCAGCCTGGGGGATAAACCACTTACTACATCCGATTCTGTGGAACTAGAAGTATACGACCATGAAAAACTTGGCAAGAATAGGTTTGTATCTCAGAATTCTTTTGAAAACTCCCGGACAATCCAACTTGGTGACGCAGTTTTGGGTCGTCCGTCGGGCTTTATGTGTGTGTGCGTGCATCTGTTTGTTTGTAATTTCTCACTGCTGCAGTGTCTTAAGAATTACTGTTGATTGGATTGTAATGAAAATTGGGTCAACTCATGTATGTACAAATATGATACAATAAAATAATTAGGTTTCGGAATTGGAAGGTAAAAAGTCAATGGTCACAGGACCTTTTATGTGTCTGATTTTGGATGGTTATGCAAATCAACAATTCAACATTTCAACAGCAAGGTATAATAGAACTAGTCTGAAAAGCAATACTAGCCATAGTTCACATACTACAACAGGATGAAAAAGCAAATGCTGGATTTTACCAAACAAGCCACTGTCGCTTTTTGAGGCCTTAGAAAATATTGGATTCTGGGGAACAGTAGTACCCAATTTGGCTAATTGAAACAAGACGGGGCAGTATTCCATTCTGCCTAACAATGGGTCCTTTACATGTACTTCTTTTGTAAGAGAAAGTAAATTATTTTTGCAATGACTTTTCCCATGAGTTGGATGGGTATGTGCAAGACATTTTTTAAAACCCATTTAACTAATGCCCAAAGTTTTCTGCTTTCTAAATGTAAAATTCTGCTTTCTTCTGCTTTACAAACCTCAAAATCTGCTTTCTTCTGCTTTCTAAACTTCACCGTTTTGAAATTCATTGAAAACTCAGAAAAAACTTTTTTCTTATTTCAAATGTATGGAAATAGTGAAAAATGATTGCCTAATCATGATGCATTTGAAACCAATAAGAGTATACTTATGTTACATTAACTAAAATTTCTTGCCAAATTCACTATTTATGGATTTTTTTTCATTATTTTTACATTTTTTTGAAAAAAATGCATTTTCCGCTTTCTACCCCCGTTTCCGCGAAGCGGAAAACTTTGGGCACTACATTTAACATGACTACACGTAGAATTGTCTAGATGTCCACCTGTCTGTTTCTGATGACCAGTCTGTCAATTGTTGGACTTCCTGTAGATGAGTGTGCCTTGTGTGAGAAGGAAACAGTGAAAACTACCTATTTTGGCAGTAACTGAAAACTTGCCCAGATTGTTACTTGTATTTTAACTTTATTTTTTGTTGAGGGATGGGGTATTAGGGATTCACCAGCTGTTGTTTGAATCACAAACAAGTACATGTAAATACTGTTCATGGTAGTAAGGGTCCTTGAAGTACAGTATTTGACAAATTCTCTGCCTCAGGATTGGGGGGGGGGGAGGCTGGTAGCCAAAGTGTGGGTGTGGGGGTATTGTGTCACTTTTTGGAGGTTGGTGGGGGGGGGAGGGGGCTGGTAGCTAAACTCCCCAGAGCTGACAGATTGCAGTGCCTATGTGCTTGTAATAATTGGTAGTTGCAAACAAAATTTGATGAACTACATTGTACTCCTGAAGGGAAACTTGTGATAATAGGTATTTTTATGAGCCAATTTTTTTTTTACTGTATGGTCAGGATATTGATGTTCACAAGTTGTTCTTGGGATATAATAAGGTTAAACTGTGTGTTTGTGTCAGCAATTGATAGTCATAATGATTATTATGATGTTAATGATCTAATAAGTTGATGATCATAATGATAATTGCTGCTGCTACTACTACTACTACTACTACTATTTCTAATACTATTTCTGCTCCTGCTGCTACTACTATTATACACCTATCAATTGTAAGACGCACCCCTCGACCCCCGGGAATGGTGCATCACTTGTCAAACGTGAGTCAGATTTTCGTATACCATGACGCACCCGTGTGTCTCGACTATGACGGACCATTTTCTTACAATGACTGTGCCTAGGCCTATTTAAACGTATACAAACTGATGCACCCCATTCACCATGCTGTGACCTCGTCATATATTTGTTGGTAAATGACCCCACCCATGACGCACCCATTCGCAGGGGGTCGAGGGGTGCGTCTTACAATTGATAGGCTGTACTTACTACTACTAAGTACCTTGTACATTACATACAGTACACACACACACACACACACACACACACACACACACAAATTAAGTTCATTTGCATAGTGCTTTACATTAATACGGGTGAATGCATGGAGTGTATGATCATTTCTTTAAAAGTTTTGTGACATACATGTATTATTCCAGAATATCATGAATTGACATTAAAATATACTGCCTTTCTTTTCCCTTTTCAGTTTAAATATTTGAAAAGCATATGTTGCACCCCTACTAAGATAACTCTGTCTTGTTGCAGAGTGTGCCAATAAAGAGCATAAGTTTAGGGGTGGAGTATGGAATGTTCTTTGTTATCAATTTGCATTATGGGAATTAATTTGTAAAATGGAAGAACAATTTTCTCATCTTTTTTTCAATTCTACTCATCTCCTCAAATGTTCTCATGGTCAAACCTTGGACCATCCTATTGTGCATTCATGGCCAAACTGAACTACATAGCCAGTGGGTGAATTGTCCCATTCATTACAGTACCGAATACAATGTTTTTATATCAATATTTACACAGTTTGAGTAACTCCATTCAGATATCCCTAAAACTCTCACTTGGACCATAATCTGAATCTGATCCAAACAAAAAGAATACTCTCAGACCGTGTCTTTCTTCCCAAACTGGCACCCATATTGTTGACACACCTGCAAACATTTGCCGAAGATTTGTTCCAAGTTGTGACCCAATTCATTGTGTTCTCCTTTGTATTGTAGTAGGTATGTGTTTGGTGATATTGTTATTCAGTACAAGACTAATTATACAACAACAAAAATAAAAACAAATGCTGAGAAATAGTATCCATCCACCAGCTGTTGATTCAAAGGAA
>JZLH01S0031196.1:13599-35132 GCA_001188425.1 Eucidaris tribuloides
TTTTAACACCTAGTATATGTAAGTACAGTTACTTACTGCGGCGCATTGATGCAATGTAAATGGACATCTCTGCACAGAAAGACCTGTAATATCACATATGGGTACAATATAAAATATGTCAAATGAATTCAAGGTCTTTTAGAATGAATACAAAAACATACTTTGCATTTCATAGATAATTACATTTCAAGTTTAAATGTTCTTTCAGATTAGTGAGATTGGTTGAAAGGTTAGATTAGTTGCTAATAGATTAAGTAACAGACACAGTCAGTAATTCAGTAACTACGAAAATCTTGAAAACTGGATGAATCAAACTAAAAAAAACTATGTTTCACTAATCCATGAAAATTCATCATGGACTGTACTGTACATTGGTCAGTATACATTTGATGAACCAATATTGCAAACAATGTGTTACAAAAATGAAACAAACAAAAAATATTTTAGCTAAACAAAAATTACAATGTCTAAAAGTTATGGACAGTTTTAACTTTAAAGAATCATTCATAATGTTCTTGGGAAAGCATACAAAAGTTTTCTTTTTGTTAGCCCTCTGTGGTACAAGTATATAGAAATACACAAAAATAAATGCCTGGTTAGGGTCAAATATAAAAAACAATGAAACAAGCCGACATATTTTCATTTTGTTAAATTACAACTACATCTTGTGCCCATAACATAGACAATTTATCCATTGACAGTTGATTTCAGATTTCATCAACCTCAATTCACAAACTACTAGAAAAATGTAAACTTTTGTGGTACATGATATTTTGCAGATTGAGGTCAAATCATCCAAATTCCTAAATTAACAAAGCAGAAATATTCAAGTCAAATGTGAATTTTGCAATCATGTAATATGCTAGGCTAGTAGGCTTATACCAAAACAGGATAAATTCTCCATCTGAGATGGATTATAGTACATGCATCATAAACTATCAGGAGCAGATATTATACTACTTAAAGGGCAGTGACATGATTGGGAAAAATAAAAAAAATAATGCCTCTAGAATCAAACTGGTTGAAAGATATACCAGCTTATACACCAGCTGGAGTGGATCTCCACGATGGATGGATTTGTCTTGAAATTTGTTAACTTACGGAGAAAAAAGCATGAACATGCCAGTTCTGAATTTTCTCATGCCCTGAAGAAATTAATCCCATAGAAAGCTACACAACAAATTTGTCTGTCACAAGGCACACTGATGGTATTTTCTTTTGAAATGAGTCAACTTTTGACAACAAAATTTCCATAGTATACACCTTGCATGTAGTTTACTTGAGTTTTACCCCAAGTTGAGGACTACCCCCAATAATGTCATTTACCTTTAAAGTAACATTTAACTTTGAACAGATTGTTTGTGTCTTGATGTGTAGAATGTCGAGTTTAAGAACATACATAGTTTGATTTTGATCTGGACACAAGCAAAACAATATTATGCAAAAAGTCCACCACTTTTGGAGATTGCTCATTGGTCATGCAAACAGAAAGAAGAAGCCGACTCACCGGAACAATGTCACAAATGTGTTTTGGGGACGATTTTGTAAGTTACGACTTTCCACACCATAAGATACACAATTTACAGTGCTTCCTTCTTATTTATGTTCATGTCATTTGAAGTCTTTATCTGTCCCTAAATTCCAGTTCCGAATTAAGGAATAAGATTTTTGCTCCTCAAAATACCTTATCAGTTCAGAGTTAATTTGAAATACGACTTTCACGTCTCGTATATGTTATGTACTTATCCCAAAATGCAATTTCATAGCAAATAGCATGTTCATGACATTGTCCCAGAAACCAGACAAAATTTGATCAATTCACAACTACATGTAAAAACATCTTCAGCAGCAGTCCAAGATAGTATGCAAATTTTCCACTTGCTGGTCAGCAAATATCAATATGTGTATGGATGGTGATCAAGTATACTGTGGTAAATGTTTACAACTGAAATTATTTTTCACCTGACCATGTAAGTTTAATGTTATCACATGATATTTATGTTGCGGTGATTCGAGCCTCAAGAGAAGGGCACAATAAATACATGTGCAATGTAAAAATAAGCAAGAGAACAGCAAAGAATTTCAAAAAAAATACGAGTGGATGAACTACTACAAATTTTTTGTTCAATGAATGAATATCAGCTGAACAACTCTCAAATAAATTCAAATTTTTAACACAGCTCAAAATATATCAGCATATGCCTGAGATAAAAAGTAGAATCCCTTTTCCACATTTTCTGTGTCAATTTTTCTTCACATGCTGCAGTTTGCAATTTGGCCTCTGCTGAGCTCACCGCTAGTGGTGCTCAAGAGTTGTGAATCAACTGGATTAGTGATACAAGAAAACGTTATATGCCCGCCAGAAAGATGTAAACACCATAGAGTTTGTACAGTGCTGATGTCCTTGTGCTGGGCACACAACAAATTGTCAATTGTCTGGCAGAAGGGCTCTAGCATATGTTCCCAGCTGAAGGGCCTTAACAGCAAATTTTCTTCAATTTGAGAAATATTGCCTCATTTGATATTTACACTTAACAGACTGACAGAAGGATCTAAAAATATCACACTGCTTTGATTTCATGTGAAAAGAGCAATGGTTTTCAAGTTAGAGGCAGTTAAAAGTTAAGGCCCTTCTGTCGGGAACATCTGCTAGGGCCCTTCTGCCAGACAACCGACGAACGGTGAGATACTAACCATTAAAAAGAGATGACAGACGACTCTGGTTTGATCCACTGTTCTTAGCCCAACGACCAAAATCTCTGTTCCCCTCTCTTTCTCATAGCCACCACAGGAAAAGTGACAAGCATGATGTGTGCCTCTTTAAAGCACTTGGTGTGATGCAGTGTGGAGCCGTGCTAGACGTAGGCATTTAAAGTGGCATTCTGTGTAATACAATGTATCACCTGATATTGGGTACTCAATTCACTGCAATATGTGCTACGCATTTTCTTTGTAAATCTAGTATTGCTATAATCACAGGCTTGCACATGACAGTATACAAGTATGCAAAAAGAAACAGATGTGGTACTTTTTTTATCAATTTAGTTTGTAATAATCAAATTGCAACATATTATGCAGTAAATAAAAAGAATAAAGAGATCATTTGTACATTACATGTTCAATTCAAGCAATTTCCAAAACAAAAAAAAAAATGAATTACATCTGAAGCCAAATTATAGTTTCATTTTTTTTTTTGCTTTGTTTTGTTTTGTCATATTATTAATACTGTCAGCACTGAAATTCAAAGAAATATTTTTTTAAATGCAAAGAAATATTTTTTATACAGGTGTCCCTTTCACACTGAGATTGACTGTACATTGATTTACAGAGCAAAGGTGTAACCAGTGCTTCATAGGTCATGGCCAGGATTAATGATAATCATATGGATTTTGTCATAAATCCTGTGTTCATAGCAATTCAACAGTCTAAATGAGGTGATACACTGCATTATGCCACTTTGACTTTAAGAGTATCATGACTCCACACTGCACCACACTAATATCGCTTGGGTGATCCTGTATTAAAATGTTTCACTCTGTTTTTTTTTTGCAACATTTCTCAGTCTTTTGACAGTATCTTATAGTACTGTGGGAAAGTAATACACACAAAAGCAAATTCTCCATTTTGAATGAAATAGAGGCAAAAATGATGTGTGTTGTCTGGGATGACCTAAGGCTTATGTCCCTTATAACCAGAAATTATTTCCCCTCTGTTTCATAAACAAATGATAAATTACTAACAATGTCTAATGATTGTTGCTTCTAGAACTATGACACGACCAATTCCTGTTTATTGGAACATCAAACTGAAAAATGTTGTAAATTGCTCAAAATCTCTAACACAGAATATTCATCAGTCACCAACTTGGTTCCAATATAACCAATAATGTAGAGCATACCAACTCCCTGGAAAAAATATACTAATATCTGAAAGTCTTAGAGGTCCATTTCACCAAAATTTTACACAAACTTGTGACCTTACCCATGTTTTATCAAAATGATAATCCTCCCAATTACTTGCAAAATCCATGAATCTTGCAAAGATACTAATGTTCTGGAAGATCAAGTCTGGGCCTGCTGAATTTCCAGAATCATTAGTCTCCTTTCAAGTCTCTTGTATAGAACTTGGGAGAATTGAACACTTTGATGAAATCCAACACACCTTCAGATTTCTGTAAATGTTGGTGAAAGGGACTGCTATCACTTTCATACATAAAAAAAACAGATATTGGGATGTTGCTTCCTCTGAATACACTAAGAATAGTATTCTGTGAGATAAATTCCTGCATTACTGTTTACAAAATTATAATAACTGAAGTCTTACTTTATCTGAACTTCTGACTGACTAATAATTAGTTTCTAAAGAAGTACATCCAATGAATAATAATATGGTGTAGCACTGATTTTCTTCTTATATATTTCCTTCAAATGACAGCGGTCATACAACATTGCATAATTCCAGAACTTAAGTCAGGAGGCCAGACAAAGTTGTATCACAACTTACTTGATATGGACTGTCACCCGATCACATATCAGGTGATCAGGTAGCAGTATGTCACCTGACTACATGAAAATGATCACTTAACAGTCCTTCAATACAAATTGCTTGTCACTTTTCCTGTGGTACTGAGGCTCATTCCATGTCACATTCACTTACAGGACTTTCAAAACTCGTTACTTGCTATGAACTGTCATGTGATCATGTATCAGGTGATCAGGTAGCAGCATGTCACCTGACTACTTGATAATGATCGCATGACAATCCTTTATTATAAATTGCTTGTTACGTTTCCTGTGGTATTGCGGCTTTATTTCACATCATATTTACTTACAGGACCATATAGGAATCCATTTTATTTTCACATTTACATTTCGGTATCATTCACACGTTCATGAAAGTAAAATATTTTGATCATAATAAATTACATAGAGAAAGTTTAAAACCAAGTTGTTTAATATTCTTCAGATACAAGCATAATGAGCACATAACAAATAAATATGACTTAGTGCTCCTTTCCTTTAAAAACAACAGCATATTTGTAGTTTGGAGACAAAAATAACTTTAAAATGTAATTATCATCACTTATTCTGGCATATGGGGTACAAAAATCTTGAATTTGTAATTTTTTTAACGTAAATGATACATGCTTTAACCTAAAAAGTATATCAACCAAAAAGATCCTTAAAATTGTTTTTTTTTATGTATTATTTTTTTTATTGCTGCATGATACTTGACAATGGAACAACTATACACACTTTGACTTGATTACACTGAGTGGATTCTGTGTGTGTTTTTTGTTTTCTTTTTGGCAACATCAAACTAAAATTAAAATTCTGATGATAAAGTAAAAATGACCTACAAATTTCAATTTGGCAGTAGCTTACTACATATTACACAAAATACATGTGCCTTTGGATTTGATTTGATTTAAAATTGTTTTTTTAATACCTGTTATGGTCCTGGCCAACAGAGGTGTACTTGTAGTCGGTGTTTATTTTGTTGGTCTGCAGGTACTGATGGAGGCGGGACTTAGCATTGCTGATCGTCCAGTTGCCATGGATACCGGCATTCATATCCGCACCCTCAGCCTGTCAAAGAAAGCGTAAGGCAAGACAGCGAGATGGTGATTAGCACTGTACTCAGCATAGGAAGCCATACCCCAAATAGTGAAGATTGTATACAAATAGAACATATAGAATGATCACAACCTTGTTGTGATAGTTGCAGCACTATCTATAACAAAAAAAGAAGACTGCAGCTTGAAATACGATATGATTGGGAAAATTCAAAAAATGCCCCAAGAACCAGACTAGTTTGAACGTATACCGATGTTTACATCAGCTGGATTGTATCTCCTGGCTGGAAGGATTTGTCTTGAATTCGGCTACATATGGAGAAACAAGTGTTTATTTACATGATACAGATTGTGTGGAGGATCCTGAAAACATGATGATGTAATTGGATTCTTTCTTCATCCAATATTAATATTAGTTTTGCTGTGAGTTGAAAAATATATATCTCGACTTTGTCTCCTTTTTGACTCCCAGCTCGACCAATAAATTTGTTTAATGGACTCAGGGAATCCAGTTTTGTACCACAGAGGAGCGGATACAGCGATACATGGACATATTTATGATGGACATATGTATGAGGGAGATGTGTTGTGTTTTACGGTATAAAACAATTCAAACAGCAACAACAACAAGCATACCTCTTCCAATTTTCTTTTCTCTCCTTGCCGATCGAAAAATCCACGCTGATACGAGGGCATCCCTCCTGGCCCACGTCCAGATGATCCATCAAAAGAATCTGTCGAAAACAGAAAGCACAGAACTTGTTTGTCGTCTTGAAGTCGATTTACATGTAGGAAGTCAAATTATTCCAATTTTGTTTTCAGGCATGGATAATTTGAGCCTTTCTGTTTTGGATCCTTTAAAGGTTAGTGACATGATCGGGAACACTTGAAAATGCCTCAAGAACCAAATGAGTTGAAATATATACCAACTCTACACTAGCAGGAGTGGATCTCCCACCTGGGAGGATTTGTCTGTAATTTGTTTACTTAAGGAGAATCAAGCATGAACATACTAGTATTTAATTTTTTTCCGGGAAAATAAAAATAAGACCCATAGAAAGCCACATAGCAGGTTTGCCTGCCACAAGGGACAATAGATATTAGTTATTCTAGAATGAGTCAACATTTGACTACAAGATTTTCACAGGAGAATCCTTGCATAGTTTACTTGGTTCTAGAGTAGTTTCAGCCCAAGTTGAGGACTACCCCCAATCATGTCATTTACCTTTAACATATCTTTAATCATCCAATATACCACCAGTATGATACAAACACAAACAGAGTTGTGAAAACTGGTTAATAGTTTTTGAACAAAATTCTCTGATTTGCAGACTTTATTTTAACAAAGTAAAAGCCATAGGATTTCAGTATCACTTTGAATATGAAGATTACTGACTATGCTCTGTAATACAAGTTACCTTTTAAGTACAGTTTTTAGTGCCAAGACAAAGTCCATCATCAACCATTCCAAGTTTGGGAAAAACAAAAGTCCTTGGTAGAATGCAACAAACTTCGCGCAGAGTGTGATATTCTTGATATTGCGCTGGTTTCATGGTGTATATGCTCATTTCCTTTTATATGCAGACTGGTATGTGGTACAAGCAAATAGTTGGATAATAATAGATATTGGTACACACGTGTACTCATTAAAAGATGAAACAAACACACCTTTGGCACTAAAACATCAGATCAAAGCAGAAATTCTGAACACTCCTATTAATTGGTTTCAACCACATGACACCCCAAGATGATATTACTGTTTCCTCTACCCCATCACTTGGACTGCCAAGGGCCAAAGCCCAGTGAGAAGCTGCCATACTTTTTATTATAATTATTATCATCTAGTAGTAGATGTAGTAGTAATAGTGGTAATAATACATGAAGTAGTAGTGGTAGTAATACATGTAGTAGTAGTAGTAGTAGTAGTAGTAGTAGTAGTAGTAGTAGTAGTAGTAGTAGTAGTAGTAGTAGTAGTTGTAGTAGTAGTAGTAGTAGTAGTAGTAGTAGTTGTAGTGGTAGTACTGCAGTACCATAGTAGTAGTAGTAGTAGTAGTTGTAGTAGTAGTACAGTAGTAGTAGTAGTTGTAGTAGCAGTAGTAGTAGCAGCAGTAGTAGTAGTAGTAGTAGTAGTAGTAGTAGTAGTAGTAGTAGTAGTAGTAGTAGTAGTAGTAGTAGTAGTAGTAGTAGTAGTAGTAGTAGTAGTAGTAGTAGTAGTAGTAGTAGTAGTAGTAGTTGCAGTAGTAGTAGTACTAGTAGAAGCAATGTTACCTCTTCCTCCGCCCCCATCACCAGGTCCTCCAAGGCCCAAAGCCTGGTGAGGGGCTGCCATACCAGGGGGTAACTCTGAAGGACCTTCACTAGATGCTGCTGCAGGTGCCTGTGAGGAGGCAGCGGGCAGTGACACGTTTGAAAGAAGTAAAAAAATGCATCAAAAACTAACTATTAAAGTTGATACCAATTTATGCAATGGCACGAGTGTATATTTATGATGGTAGAATTTGTCTTAAATCTGTTAACACTAAAGGAGAAACAAATATCAAAAGGGCAGTGACATGATTGGGAGAAATAAAAGATGCCCTGAGAATCTAATTAGTTGACAGACATACAAGTCTATAAACAAGCTGGAGCATATCTCCTGACTGGAAGGATTTGTCTAAAACTTGTTTACTTAACCCACTGGCGACGGGGACTGGATATTCCCTGTGTTTACTCAATGGGATTTTCAGAATCTCAGAGGTAACAGATTAAGGAAAATCAAGCAGGAATATACCAGTACTGTATTACTCTCATGCCCCAATAGAAATGAGTCCCATAGAAAGCTACAGAACAAATTTGTCTGTCACAAGGCATTTTGATGGTATTTCTCTGAAAATGAGTAACTTTTGATTATAAAATGTTCACAGTAGAATCCTCCCATAGTTTACTTGATTCTATACTAGTTTCACCCCAAGTTAAGGGCTACTCCTAATCATGTGCAAACAGAAAGTCTCATTACAATGATGTCATGTAACTGATGCAACACATACATGTAGGTTTAGCAAACTACATTCACACAGTTAGTTTCACTAAAAATAAAATTTGATCCTAATTGTACAAACGGAATAAACGAAAAGATAGGGACAGAGCTAGTCCTTACATCTAATAATAGCGGCACTTCACTGTTTTTCACTTCACCACTCCTGACCAGGTACATGACAAAATCTTTGGCTGCATTGCCCTGTGCATCCTTCTTGCTGGTGGAGTTCCCAATGCCAACGTAAGAATAGGTGGGCACACGGACCTGGTGGGGAAAAAGATATACACTTTTTTATCTTCTTATTACACAAACATTAATTAATTAATTAATTATCATCAATCAACTTTTTATTATGACTATCATCACCTAGTTACAGACAGAGCAGTAGTAGTAGAAGTACATGTAGTACAGTAATTAGTGGTAATAATGGTATTAATAGTGGTAAAAGTAGTGGTGGTAGTAGAGGTAGTAACAGTATAGGTAATAGTAGTAGTGGTGGTAGTGGTGGTAATAGTGGTAATAGTAGTAGTAAAAGTAGTAGTAGAAGTAGTAGTAGTAGAAGTAGTAGTAGAAGAAGTAGTAGTAGTAGTAGTAGTATGGTGGTAATATTGGTGGTAGTAGTAATAGTAGTAACAGTAGTATTAGAAATAGTAGTAGTAGTAGTAGTAGTAGTAGTAGTAGTAGTAGTAGCAGTAGTAGTAGTAGTAGTAGTAGTAGTAGTAGTAGTAGTAGTAGTAGTAGTAGAAGTAGTATAGTAATAGTAGTGGTAGTAGTAGTAGAGGTGGTAGTAGTGGCAGTTGCAGCAGTACAGTGCACTCTTGTTATAAAGAAGTCTTTGGGACCAATGAAATTGTTTCTTTATAACAAAATTTCTTTATTTAAGGGTTGCAAAACAATAGAATACAAAGAAAATCAAACATATAGGGCCAAAGATTTTACTTCTTTATAATGAAATTTTGTTATATCAGTGTTCTATATAATGAGTGCATTGTACTTGTAGTAGTAGCAGAAGTAGTAGTAATAGTAATAGTAATAGTAGTAGTAGTAGTAGTAGCAATAGTAGTAGTAGTAGAAGTAGTAGTAGTAGTAGTAGTAATAGTAATAGTAGTAGTAGTAGTAGTAGTAGTAGTAGTAGTAGTAGTAGTAGTAGTAGTAGTAGTAGTAGTAGTAGAAGTAGTAGTAGTAGTAGTAGTAGTAGTAGTAGTAGTAATAGTAATAATAATAGTAGTAGTAGTAGTATCAGCAACAGTAGTGGTGGTGGTAGTAGGACAGGCAACAACAGCCACAGCTGACATCGTTCCCCTATAACAAATGTAACAAAGTTTGCAATTTGCCAGTAGGATCATACAGCCACTCAACAAACATGGACACTACACCATCGTCTCCCATATAGAAGTAGACGTACCATCATCATTAGTTCATCACGACATTCATTAAAGTAATAGGCTAACATTGTGGAGTTTCAAATTAAAAAATTGTCAAACTTTGCTTTCTGAGCTACATAGTAGTGTTTGAATGGACAAGTAAACACTCTAGAATACAAAAGTTTTAAAATTTATGCTGCCACTGACAATGAATGAACATAAACAATTAATACTCGGGGTGAGTAAAAAATAGCCCAGATCTACACACAGTAAGTCTATGGGAGAAAAATTGGGCACGTGAACTCGGCAACTTATGATTCTTCACTGTTTTTACAGCACTAAAATAGATTTATTATTTATTGTTTCCTCATCATGGGTGGATGGACTTTGAGTAACAGAACTGTATGCAAATATTGATTTTGAAATCAATTTTCTCAGGGACTTGTATTTTAGACATTTATCAAAGACATTAGGAGCATGAGGATTATGTAACTTCAATTTTTTTACACGTGGTAAAGTTAGCAGTGGCCTTTAAATACCAGACTGTGCTATCATTTATTGTGATTCTAAAATTTTCATAAGTTTCCAGCCTCCCTTCCCACCTTATCAAAAGAAAATGTATTGTTTGTTTCTTGCTAGTTAAACATAAATCTTAAAGCCCAAGTTTAGTTTTGGGGCTTTTTTGTATTTGAAAGCTTTTGCCCAATGTTATAACCCTGCAATAATAAATTCTGAATGAATTATGTTTATTCTTTTAATTAATTATGAAAAAGCCTCGTTGGACACCCAAAATTTTACATGTATAGCATCTAAAGTTGAAAGGCAGTTTAAGAGTTACATGGTGTTATACCTCATCTGAAAGAGCGACGCAGCTCTTTTCAGATGAGGTATTACTCAACTAACTATTTAACTCCTTATGGATGCTGTAATGTAAAAATATGGTCAAAACTGTCGCGGGTCCCCCCGGACATTTCATTAATTAATTTAAAAAAATCAATAGACAAAAACAAAGTTATATGAGTTTTACTTCATCTGAGTAAGAGCGAGTCTGCTCTTTCAGATGAGGTATAATAACACATGATAACCTTTACAAATCTTTTTAACCTTATGTATGAATGTAAAATGCTTAAATTCCTATAATGTAAAATGCTATAATGTAAAATTTTGGCGTGTTCACAGAGAATTTTTATTAAATAATTAAAAAAAAACAAGACATTCAGAACTTATTATTGCATGTTATGAACTTTATCGGGCGCCCATAAGGCATTCAAATAACAAACAATCCCTCAAAACTAAACTTGGGCTATTACAGTGAGAGTTTACCACATATTCTAATCTTATACGTTGGCTCTTGATAAAAAAATGATTAACTTTGCACCCAATTACAATTCAAACACTTGGATTTGATAATTACTGATGTCCATTTTGACACAATGACATGGGACATTTCTACCATCATACCTCACACAGGAAGCGCTGACGATGCTTTGGCCCAGAGTTCCGTATGTCATAGTTGGGCGTCAGTTTCTTCTTGCCCAGGAAACTGTAGAGGAATGTTTTGATGTCACCCATGCTGGAAGCTTCACACTGTCAGCTGAAATAGAAATTAGACACAAAGAACTGTAAGTTCCATTAACCCTAATTTAACTGGGCTATTTCAGACCAGGTTTTACTGGGGAAATTCCCCTATACCGCTAGAGGGCGGACTGCACGCCATGAACGGACGCGCGCTCGTAGTTGCTCGATCTGATCGCAATGGGATCGCGTCTTTTGACTTGAACTTTCCGATTCCCTTCCGGGCCATCGCTGCGAGCGACTCCCACATAGACATAACACGCAAACAACTTCGCCGTGCAATTCCGTGACGAAGGAAGTCTCAAGAAAATCTCGGATTTGGGTGAGTTCTACCTTTTTTTTCCAGTTTTAGCAATGCTCTGCAACTATATAGATATTGAAGTGTCTGTGGGTGGAAAGTTTAGATAATAATATCGTTGAAACAAGAAGCGCCGCACACAGTCGCACCTCGGACCGGGGTCGCAACCCACGAGAACAAATGGGTATAGTTGAGACGTCGACGCTTATGCGCATCCCCGTATATCGTGGGTAACAAATATGTTACCCACGTAAAACTGTCACAGACGTGTTTGTAGGGTCAAATTAGTTTCCTATAAATGCGTAATTTAAAATGTTTTTATAAATCCTATATTACTTACAGTGTTAATTTTCAGTCCATAAACTCAGAATTCTTAAGAATTTAGTTATTCTGCCATTTGGCGAGTATTTCCTTCTTCCCCATTAAGGTAAATGACATGATTGGGGGTAGTCCTCAACTTGGGCTGAAACTACTCTAGAATCAAGTAAACTACATGTATGCTGGGATTCTCCTGTGAAAATCTTGTACTTGTAGTCAAACGTTGACTCATTCTAAAATAAACAACGTCAATATCATTGGTAGCACGGAAACCTGCTGTATGGCTCTCTATGGGGCTTATTTTTATCGTCCCCAGATAAAATTAAGATACTCCTATGTTTATGCTTGATTCTCCTTAGGTAAGAAAATTACAGACAAATCATCCCAGGTGGGTGATCCACTCCTGCTAGTGTATAGTTGGTATATATTTCAACTCATTTGGTTCTTGAGGCATTTTCAAGTGTTCCCAATCATGTCACTAACCTTTAATACACCTATCAATTGGAAGACACACCCCTCGACCCCTGGGAATGGTGCGTCATGGGTGGGTCATTTACCAAAAAATAATGACGCAGGGTACCGTCATGGAAGCATTTGGTCCGTCACAGCATGGTGATGGGGTGCGTCAGTTTGTATATGATGCACCACGCCATACCCCGGGGTACCGCGTTGTCCAGGCGCCCTCTTGTGTTAAAAAATGTATTTTTTTCAGTTATGATCAATGAAATCAGTGGTGGTGATGCAGAGGCTGTGCAAGTGCACAACAAAAAGGCATAAACTTAACGAAAAATAGGGTAAAAATGAATTTAAATGTGTTATTTTCACCCTTATATTCATAACTTTTTACATAATTTTGTAACCCAGGGTACAGTGCTTGAAAAATAAATAAATAATTCAACAAAATGGCGAATTTCTAGTTGGTACCCCGCCGGGTATGGCGTGGTGCATCATATGTTTAAATAGGCCTAGGCACAGTCATTGTAAGAAAATGGTCAGTCATAGTCGAGACACAGGTGCATCATGGTATATGAAAATCCGACTCACGTTTGACAAGTGACGCACCATTCCGGGGGTCGAGGGTGCGTCTTACAATTGATAGGTGTATAACTCTGGCACTGAATTTCCTCACGATCGCCAAGTTCTAATGTAGCGCCGGTGACCCGAAGAAAGGTCAGAACCAATAGTCTTGCTCAAGGAGTATCAATCCATGTATGATGATAAAGCTCGGCGTGATGTAATTGAAAATAGTGTAATAATTTACGATCTCATTAAACTCAGCATTGAACGTAGACTATGCCTTTTGACATGTTGGTGTAGTGTCAGAATACGTCTCCGTAAATTCTATCAAACAAAAACGATCAAATTTTACAGACTAAATAAATTAAGTTTGAATAATTTAAATTATTTTAGGTCGTGTCATATAAACAACATCTTTTAAAAAACAATATATAATATGATTAAAACAAAACTAATATTCAAAAGGATGTAAACACACTTCAACGGTAAATGGGCAATTCCACGGTAACGGAATACAAATCAGAGATTTTGGCTCATATTTTTCCACTCTGTGAAGTACACTTATGACCTTATTCATTTTTAATACTGTGATAAGGTGCAGAGGTATCCCCCTGCTATCATCAGAGCAAAATATATTCATTCACTCTCAGCCATTCAGAAAAAAATGAAGAATATAAAATCGGTAACGGAATTACCAGAAAATTGAGTCATATTTGCAACACTTAGGTTGGGAACAGTTCCTGTGAAATCTACAACACATTTACACTACTCTGATGTCTAATTCCATTGTTCATTAATATTAACTTTACTGTGGTAAGATCTTTTTCAAACATTTCATTCCATCTTTTAATGGTTAATCATTCTTTCGGTTAAGTGCGGTGTAACGGAATTACAAATTCGGTAACGAATTACACCTTCTGATTTTCAATGCTGAAAATAAAATTTCCTGGCACTGGAGTTCTCTGAAATGTCTTGTAGAGATTAGAAATGTTCCTTCTATAATATTAACCATAAAATAAGTAATATAATAGTTGTAGATTTTAAGTATTACAAGTGCAAATATTCACATAATTATGTATTGTAAAATTTCACAATATTTCAAAAATATCAGTGGTGACTGCCTAACTAGTGGTAAAATTTAAAATTAAAATTTATCTGTTCAATAATTAGCAACAAATAATCACTATTTGTGCCCTCTCCCCCTGAAAAGACATACATTGCAGACAAAAAAATTATATCTAATGCAAATGGTAATGGAATTACACTAGTAGAGCTCCATGTACAATGCTACACAACAGTTCAACAAATACTAATTGGCTTGTGCTTTTTGTCAATGTCTGTACAAACAGCTATCCGAGACATTCTAGATATGACACAAAATTGTAAATACAGGTATACACATGTGATATGTGCACCAAAAATGAACACAAAATGAATGGAAAAAACTGGTACAATCAAGGACAAATCCGTAGAAATGTCTAAAAGAGAAGTTGCAATAGAATGCCCATCAACTTTGTTGTGTGAAATGCATAAGTGCAATGATACAATCTGAAAATACACAAAATCCAGAAACTTTAGCTGGTTCATTGAAACATAGGATAATAATTCTGCTCTGAAGTAAAACTGACAATTCTGTAGAAAAAAAATTGTTCTAAAAAAACATTTAGTCGCATCACTGCCTGCAAGGTCAGTTGAATAAAGAGTTGTGATTTTACTGGAATTGACATTTGAGAAAAACAATTGCCTTGTTGGAAAGTAGGCCCTACTTAAAATATAATCAATTTTCGGCCAAACATATAATGAACAAATTTAAACAAATTTGAGAAATTTGACAGTAATCTGCCTGTTGTGTTCATGACTTAGCTGATGAATATCACTTTTTTCTGTAAGTACTGGAGCATAACCGCATTTTCATTCTAGACTTGTACTAGCCACATGTAGTGTTGTCATTCTCAGCTTCCAAATGGACAATTGTGCATCCTGTTTCATAAATAAGCTCTGCATATGCTATGCTTTGTCTCCTTGCAACTGAAGAAGTCATTTTCACATTTTTAATTAGGCCCCTCCACACCAACCCCACCAAGAAAAAAAAACAAATTTAAAAAGACAAATGCATAATACATTTTGACTAGAAGTTGAACTGCAGATCTATTCTTTGGTATGTACAGGTGTTATGTATATATTTGCTAGATAACTCAGCTTTATGAAGGGAAGTTTCTTGCAGATGGAATATATGAAAACTAATTAAAACAGGACCTGTGACAAATGTGTCCTGTTAAAACATGTATAAGCTTCTGTGATGTCAGAACTCCAAAAGCCTCCAGGCATATCAGGGTATCAGAACTCATCTCTTTCAGTTCGCCCAATGTCTACCACTGTCACTAGCTACCTCAGGGCCTAATCCCCGAGGCTCTCTCATAAACATTCCACAGATGAATGTGTCTGAAACAGGTTATCTCCTCGCTCACAGTATTTAAGGATGATGGTAATTCCGTTACCGTGTAATTCCGTTACCACAGTTTTCAGCAGAACTGGAGAGATATTTCAAAAATGTTAGGTGAGGTTTTGAAGACTTGTATGCAGGAAGAGAATTTACAAATTACAGAATGAAAAAATAATTGAAAATGAAAAGATTACTTCAAGGGAAAAACTTTTTCAGTTTACTGGTAACGGAGAATTACATTGGATTGTCACTAGATTTGAATCATTCTCAAGAAAATACTGTTGGAGTTTCAACAAGTTTTTTACAATGTAAGATTGTTGCACCTTCAAAAGTTAAAATTAAGGAAATTGTGCATAAGAAGGTATATGATGATTCATTCATTTTTCGAATATTATGATTAATATCAAGATAATTTAAGTCTATACCCCAAAACTATCCGCCCAATTTCAAAAGTGTATATTAAGAAAACTATAAAAGTTATTGCGAAAACGGTTTTTCTTGTTTCTTTAATTCAGTAATCCTGTCTATATGGGACATTAAACTTTTATGAATGGCCTTAACTTTGAAATTTGGGCTATTTTTTGTGTTTTCTTCATCACGGAAATTGCCAACATGGCAAATTTTTCGTGTCCGCGCTGGTCGCCCCGGCAAATCCTAACGTTGGTGGCCTACAGCCCAGTGTAGCACCAATGAACATCGATGATGGGTGCAGCATAGAGGTAAATTTTTCAAGATACCTTCTACCTAGCCTCGACAGACTCCTACGCAATGCTGCGTGTGAGTCTTGTGGAAACTAATAGCATATTCTACATACGGCACAAACGCCTGACTTTCTAACCCCCGTTTCCATCAACTTTCTGCCGCAATTCTGACATTAAAACAGGTAAATTTTTGAATGTACATCTAAGATCTACCTCACTTAACAGATCTATAGTTCAAAAGAAGATCGAAATCCAGAACTTACCCACAAATACTACCCACATCTCCTAAACCGCGACATTTATCTGCGTTTCGTCTTCTGCCAGTCTCTAGCCTACTGAAGGCTGCTATGACACAGCGCGTTCCGCCGCGCCGCATGTACGAGAGCTAGATTCGCGATCCTACATCCTGTCGCCGACCGGCGCGGCGGTGCGGTGAGCTAGTGCCTGTTACCGCAGCTAGGCCAACGCTGTGTGGTCGCATTGCGCATTAAACTTACATTTCGGGGGTAAAAAAGGCGAATCGGCTTGGTAGAAACCGGAGACGTCGCAGTGCGAAACAACTGCCCTCTTTTGGAAGAAGACGCCTTCATTGGCCCGGGGGGGCCAGTGTCATTACAGAGGTGTACACCAATGCGCGTGTATGGACTTGTTTCAAAATAGACGCCTAACACGTAGATTTGAAAGTCGATCTGCAGACTACCCTAAACAGTAATTCAAAGTCTGAAAAGATACCCTTTTGAAAGTAAGCCTTCTGTTAAAAGTATAGATCTACCCTTGTTTCCCGATTTTGGCGATTTTGAATACCCTTTTTCGATGTACGCGCGTACATGCGTCCGAACCGTGAAAAACAACCCTTTTTACGCGTTTTTGTTCACACGGCGCATGTGTACACAGTTGTAATGGCACTGGCGCCGCCCGGGCTCTTCATTGTAACAACATTGTTATCGAAACCAGGTAGAGTAAGTTAACATTTTGGGTGTGAATGAACTCATTCCAGAGTGGTGACTGCGGTAAGTTACGCGAAACTCTGTATGGAATTTGACTTCAAATTTTACTCCACACGGTACACTAGACGGAAATGGGTATCGACGAGGCCCGCACGCGGTACACGTGCGGGCCGTCGAGGTAAACCTACCAAGACAACAACCAACGCGGAAGAGAAAATCACTGAAAATTTAGGCTTTTGGAGATAGGGGTAGATCTAAGTAATTTCGTTCATATTTTATGTTCCTACTATCCTGACTATACCTAGATAAAATTGTTAGTTAAATTTTTTATTCAAACACAGTTGTAATTTTGGGGCTGATTTTTCTACACAGGCGTGGATGGGTGTTTGCCTGGCGTGCTAGCTTACGCGTCAGCATTGCTTGAGGCTACGTCCCGACGTTCCTCCTAATAAAGATAAATGCATGGCTAAGTAAGACAAAAGTTAGCTTAAGGCCAAGTCACTGTCGAACGCATAGACCCTACTAGTTTATAGGCAAACCTGTACTTTAGGGGACCGGGGCAATGTAAGTACAATATAAGTTCGAAATACCGTTCAAAATCATTCTTGACATGTTCTCACATATCAGCTCTCTCCAATCCTTGTTCATTTGATGAAAATAACCTACATTTTGGACGAAAGTATTGGCCAAAGTGACGACCGGTCAGCGATGTTCCGTATACGGCGGACCTTCGCCCTGCGCCAACTAGCGCGAGGTGCACCAAACTTATGAATACTCGCCGTATACGGAACATCGCTGACCGGTCGTCACTTTGGCCAATATTTTCGTCCAAAATGTAGGTTATTTTCATCAAATGAACAAGGATTGGAGAGAGCTGATATGTGAGAACATATCAAGGATGATTTTGAACGGTATTTCGAACTTATATTGCACTTACATTGCTTGGTCCCCTAAAGTACAGGTTTGCCAATTAGGCGTAGGGGAAAAGTGGTGTCCGTACGGGAAAATAGGCATGCGGCGTAGGGGGAAATGAAAATTTTGAGTGGCAGCCCTGGCTCAGAGGTACGTACAGCCAAGCAAACATGCATAGGTCTAATCCAACTCATAGCCTTGGCACAGTCCGAAAGACAGACAGTCAAGAATTCCAATTTTTTATTTGCAACTGAATTTACTTTTCTGTAAAATAACCGAATAAATAATTCACTTTCATTTCAACGTTGAAATATTACGTGAAAAGCTACGATTCGTTAAAAAAGAGACAAAATTTCGTACTTACAACAGCTACATGCATGACATGTATGCATGCACGATTAGTCTGTCCGCGATCACCATATTGTTCTGATAGTCTTGATTCAAGTCTGTACAAAGATACTGTAATACTAGTAGATCCCTGATTCGATCTCCGTGAAAACCGTCCCAAATTTTAAACCGAGTTTTGATTCCATCTCATGCCACTGTCAATCGATGTAACTTTTAGGTAACGTGAGTCTATGTAAATTTCACATTTTTCTCATTTCCATGAAAAATAAAGAAAACCCAACAAGACCCCGAACAAATTAAGTGGACAAAATACACCCTTGAATGAGTTTGGAAAGTTATGCTGCCCAAGCTAGCAAGATATGCATGAATGAACGTCACCAATGAATTTCCACTGCGGTGAAGTATAAAATATCTTAGATCTACACACAGTATTAATGGGAGGATATGGGCATGGTGAATCCGGTCAACCTGAGTAGTCGTAGTTTCACTTTTTAAAGCACCAAATAATCATTTTTTTTCAGGGGTCAATTCTTAGACTTCAGGAGAATAATATAGCTCACATTGTTAAAAACTGTAGTCATAATTAGCCCCCCCCCCGGGGGGTAGGGGGATACTTGCCTAGTAAGGTGAACGGGAGTGTGCCGGGGGGGGGCAGTCAAATTTAATTGGTGTAGGGTAAATTGGGTAACTGGAACATGGGGTACTGGAACACGACAATGTATTGGCTCAATCAGAATAAAATCTTGGCAATATACTACGAGTGTCCACTTATCCAGACGGCATAGTTTCTTTCGTTCATAGCCAAAACTGTTTACTGTGCATGAATTATCAGATTAATGTCAAATTTTGATACCAACCATAAAAAGGAGGACAAAGTTTGATAAGATAATACTAATTCAAGGGTTATAAATGCTTAAATCTATGAATTTATTTTTGGAGTATAGAATAAATGAAATGTGTTTGTTATCTATAATCAAAGTGATGCAAGAATGGAGTAAATAGCGAAATTCAGAGAAAATTATGCAAATTACATGTAAATGAGTAATTGTTTACATAGGTGTTCCAGTTACACCAATTGGATCCCGCTTGGGTAAGTGGGCACACGCTTGAATGAATTTGATTTTCTTCGATACACATTTGTAATTATTTTTTTAGGGTTTAGTACTTGTTAAATTTTGCCGGAGGTTGAATATAAAATTACAAAATTCAAAGTCTATTTGATAAAAAATAATGGATTTTGTAGCCTAAAATCATCATTTTTGAGTCTTAGGTTGATGTAAAACGGAAGAAAAACTCTGAATTTTGCATTGCTATAATAACATAAAAATGCAATTCTGTCATTATTTTTTTTATTTGTTGGAAAGTATTATGCTAAAGGCAACAGTGCTCTATTAAATGTGAAGAGCTATGAAAAAGGTTCCAAGCAAATAAAACCTGTTCACTTAACCCCCCCAGCTGTTCCAGTTACCACGGTTGGGTCAATTTGGGGTAACTGGAACCTGCCGATTATTTTTTTTTATTTGTAACGTTTATGAGTAGTTGATCACAACATAGTTTATAGGTCTTCATGAACAATACTTTAAATTAAAGCGTAATATTTTTCCAAGTTATCTTACAATATCTTTGCTTTTGAGCTCATTTAAGCTTAAGTGTTCACTTACGCTCGCCCATTTTAACCTACACATGTGTGAACAAAAAAACGCGTTAAAGGGTGTTTTTTTTTTTCAGTTTTAGGCCGCGGGCCGCGCTGTGCACTCGTTAAGGTATCAAAACAGATTTTCAAAAAAGGGTGGTTTGAAAGACCTGGTCAAACACGGGGTCAAACGTATTGTATTTTTTTTTTCCAGCTTTTTTTTAAAGACTGGCCAAGACGTGTTTAGGGTATGTTTTCCCAAGGCTTCTTGTCTATTTAACTTATTGTTAGCAAGTAGACAAACTTGTTTACGGTTATAATTCCTGGCGAAACTTTTGTTTAGGGGCAAATGTGTAAAATGGAAGAAGCCCGCGAAAAACTTGTTTAGGGGGTTTATTTCTGCACCAGAGACAACTTGTTAGCGGGGTGTCTGGAAATAATTTGGTGCACGCATGTGTACAGCTATATTTACTGGCCCCGGGGAGTGTACGTCTAATAGGTGACCTTTTCGCCAAAATTCCTTAAACATGGGTATGGTTTTTGGGGGAAAAAATCCTTAAACATGGGTCATGATTGTGAAATTTTACGTTTTACACTAGATATTTTCGCCTATTTCATCGCTAAAATGCTAAAAATTGTCACCTTTTTTCAATAAAAACCCTTAATAATAGGTACCATTTTCCGCCAAAATGACCCTTAAAAAAGGGTCGGGTTTTTCGACGTCAGCCGCACACCCCCGTTGGAACCAAATCTGAGTACCCCCCCCCCCCCCGGGAATAAGCCTGAGACTAAAAATGTCTAATTGGTCCGCCCATGGATGATCTTCTTCTTCTTCTTCTTCTCCTCCTCCTCCTCCTCCTCCTCCTCCTCCTAGTCCCCCTTTTTAGTTGCGTATGCAGGACTATAAACTGCTAAGTCTTGTGACAAGGCTACAACAAACGCGGAACGGAACTCGCTCGTCGACGATGCGTTGAACGGGAAATTCCAGGCTCGTTGATTTGAATAAAGGTCCTTGACAAGAATACGTGTATGATGCCGATTGGTCTCTCTACATCACCGAACTATTTTAATTGTAGGCCCTATTATGAAAATACTCTTCATAATTTAAACATTTTTCCTTTATTTTTCTAGACCCTCCAAAGGCCCACCTTTAAAAAGAATAAATAAATAAACAAAAACTCAACCTCCAATTGCATGGGTGTAAATCCGGTCCGAGGAATTGGGGGGGGGGGGGGAAGTGATCGATGAAATTTCCATATTTTGGGGTACGACCCCCAAATCAAGAGCTATTTCTCGAAAAGAGGACACCTACAACGTGCAAAATATGCCACTATCCCTAAATATTGGCATATAGGTTTTATTGTGATTAAATTTTAGACCTTTTAC
>JZLH01S0031216.1:2458-13335 GCA_001188425.1 Eucidaris tribuloides
GTGTCAAAGGTCAATGAACTTTGTGCCAAACCTATAACTTCAGTTAGGAGTGCTAACTGTTGATATAATTAGGTTGTTAGCTCCTACATAGTGGGCGCACTGGGCGGAGGCATACCCATCGACTGCACGCAGTCGAAACTTTTCTAGTTTATTTCAATTTTATTTCAACAGGGTTGCCCTTTCAGTTATAAAAACTGTTCTCCCAAGGGGCCCTGCATACAATAAAAACAAACATGATAAAAGAACTACAAATACAACGTTTTTCCGTGTGTAGTTTGGCTTCAGATGTCATACTATCGCTAGATAAGATGGTGATAAATAGTTTTTATGTAAGCTATCAATAACTAAGTTTTAGTAGAAAACTAATTCAGAACGTTTTGCAACGAAGCTCTTTAGTCTTTGCCCTTTTGACATTCGATTAAACTGATGGTTTTATACACTGCCTCAATATAAGCCATGAAACAAGACAATGCTTACTCAAATCACAAGTGCATTTTTTGTCATGTTTAGCCAAATTTGTGTCTCATATTTTTCAAAATGTATTATTTTGTTTTCTCTGGTTTTTCAAGTATTAGGAATTTTCTGTAGAGAAATGCATAACCACAAGGACTATGTATTTTTTCCCAAATTTTTGAGAGGGCAGTCCAGACTGTAATATCAATTTTCTAAATAATAATTCTGAAAAAAATGCAATAAATCCACACAATTTCTGATAAATGATTTGAATCCTCCTACAAAACGATTATCCTGAAAAAAAAAAAAAACATGCATGTGAACAGAAACCCCGTCATTTTAAATTGAATATATTTGGCATGAAAACTCAACAGCAACAGGCATGCAGTAGATTTCACGGAACATAAACAAAATAATGTATCATAATTTATTTTATTCCACATACTTAATTGAAAATGAAATAATCAACTTATTCCGATGCAAAGTTTATACAGGTACTAATGTTGTTGTTTTGTTCTTTTTAGTCCGTCTTTATCTTTAGTTTAGTGGTATACCGCCCGTTAACGTACGAGGATACCTACGTCTATCCATGGTGGGGTTATATGCTGGGATGGATGATAGCTCTGGTGTCCATGATCAACATCCCCTTCTTCTTCTTCTATCAGCTCATCTTCAAGAGTAAAGGATCTCTCCGTGAGGTAAGACATGAGTTTAGGCCAAATTATATCTACACATACGTTGTTTCACGACAATCACGGCGATTTCATGTAACCAGTGGGGGACGAAAACACCGAAGGTGAAAAATTATACCCTCGCGCGGGAAAAGGGTGCCCCGTGGATACACAAAAAAGTAAAAGGGGTGAATTTGAAATCTCCCCGAACATGATTAACAAAGTTTGATAATTAATTTCCATCACATTTACCTTTGATTTTTCTGTTTCGTTTTGTGAACTTGATTATATTTATAGAACTGATTTTTTTTATGTTAATGAGAATATAACTTAAGTACAAGGATAAATATAAATCAATTGTTAATCAAACATATTTTGATATGATGGAAAAGGTTAATACATGCCAATAAAATGAATAGAATAACGCTAAATTGGAAAATAATGACGTATCGACTCATTAATTTGCGTAATATACCCTAAGTTAATCCAAACATATTTCGTATTTCGCGTTCCATTTCTATATAATTTTTTAATAGTATGGCTTAACGCTTACAATAAAAAAAATAAAATAGAAAACTTCCTAGATTTGCCGTTAAAATTCATTTCTGTTGCTGCTGCCATTTCTCCACAGCGTTGGATAACCCTCACTACTCCCAATATTCCGCATTGCCGTGATGAAAATTGTCCCGGGGCTGTGAACGCGATGGACCCTCGTTATGCCGAGGTCGAACTTCGACGAGAGAATGTCGACCACGTGGCCGATGAGGAACCCAATATACCACCGCCGAGCTACACGACCGCGACGAACACCGTTTGATCACAAACATTCAATTTAACCCTCAAAACTCCCCCCATCCATAGGCCACAGTGCCACTGTGCTATTCCCTATTGTGCCAACCCTTAATCCCCGGGGCCGGGTGAATTCAATGACTATATAATACTGCCCCCCCCCATGACAAAAGGGCATAACTGACTTTTTTTTTTCAAAATTGAGTTATACAGTGTAGGGGACTCAGTACATCATGTTAAACATGCAGAACCAAAAAAATATTAATTAGAAGAGTGTCTCTTTGTTTCATAATCCGCTTGTTAAAGGGACACTGAATATGGCTTTAAGGCTCTGAACAAAATACATATTTGCTCAATATCTCCAAAACACCAAAATGTCAGTTATGGCCTTTTGTCATGGGGGGCAGAATAGACATGCACATTTGCGTGAAAACATGACAGTGGCACTGCACCAAAAGCATAATAACAATACAATGGCAGTGCAAGCCATGCGTGTAAACATGCACTTGGAAAATTAAGATTAAGATACATAACATGGGCGGAACTACTTGCCATAGGGACTGAAGGTTGTCTTGAATCTGTCGGTTGGGATAAATTGGCACATAAAAGCAAATAAAATGGAATGAAATAAATCGATGATAGATTAAACAAATAAACAAATAAATAAATAAATTAATTAATTAATTAATTCATGAATAAATAAATAAATAAATTAATTAATTAATTAATGGTGTTTTGGTCGATAGATAGATGACTACATTTTAATAAATATTTAATAACTCGACTGAAGACACATCCGTTTCGCAGACCTAAAAAAAATAGCTAATGGGATATTTGTGAAGGCCACGTTTGTATCACAAAACGGTCTGTTGTGCAGTCTGTGTACCAAGCTCACTTCATTATCATTTCACTGTCCATGTACTTGTTTATGAATACTTATCTGCATGAGAATAAGTGCCTAAAATGTGTCACATAGCAATGATACCAGTATGTTATAAGTTACAGGTTGTAATCTGTAAGGTATTTCACATTGTGATTAACACTCATGCGATTCAAGCAAGGATCTGAGGTAGACTAGTCAATGTTTGTATAGGTTATACTATGCAATAATCAAATTCAACATCTAACTGCCAATTTAATGAGAAAAAAATTGAGTTTCGTATGCTAGGGGTTCTTAAACTATATTGACTTCTACATACCAATGCATTTGCACAATGTGCAGTTTAAGGTGTGCAAAAAGATCCACTAACTAATCAAAAGAGAGAAATGTTGATTAGAACAGAGATATATGGAAGGACGGGTAGATAGATAGATAGATAGATAGATAGATAGATAGATAGATAGATAGATAGATAGATAGATAGATAGATACATACATACATACATACATACATACATACATACATACATACATACATACAAAGATAGATACATAAATAAATAAAAGAGGTAGATAGGTGGATATAGGATAGATGAATAATAAGAATATCGATAATACACAGCTTTTATGTAGCACATAACACATTAGATAGAAGTGTCCCCATGCGCCGAGGATTTGAATTTTTCAACCGTGTTTAAACTCTGAAGCTTACTAGGGAGTTCATTCCACAAAACAAACTGGAGCAGCATGAGAAAAGCTGAGGTCATCATATGTTTTTTTTCTTTTGAAGAATGGAAGTATATAGCAAACAAAGCCTACCAACTAGAGTTTAGATTTCTTACAAATTCACATTTTTAGAAGTAATTCGGTAAGATACAATGGTGCTAAAACACGAAAGCTTGTATAATGTCAAATGTAAAATTTTGAATCTAATACGACATTACACAGGTAGCCAGTGTAATTTACGTAGAATAAAACTTACTGATTCATGTTTCTTAGCGCGACATGGTAATAAAGCAGCTGAGTTTTAGACAACTTATAACTTTTGCATTTTACATTGTGGTTACCAAAATGGAAGACTATTGCAATAATCAATGTGGCAGATTACAAACGCATGTACTAATCGTTGTGTAGGTGATAAATATGAACAGATAAACAGGACCTGTTGAAAATTTCACTTTTTTTCCATTTCAACTTTATTTAAAAGTTCATAAAATGCATATAAACAAATATGAATTAATTACAATCATATGATATACAATAGCAATAAAAAAATGTGGAGGGGAGAGACAAAAATCATGCATGATTTATCAAGGGCTATCCCCTGAAATATATTACTGATATTGTAAAAAAAAAAAACTATATCTTAGACTACCAGAGCCAGCGGAAGGGGCGTAGATCCATGTTTCGGATTAGGGGGGGGGGGCAAAAGTGAAAAAAAAATTTCGCGCTGCGCATTGGTGCGCACCAAATTGTAAACAAAATTCGCGCGCAGAAGAATTGACAATTTTTGCATGTGTAAATAGTTTTTTTTATGCCATGTTTAATGGTTTATAGTGCTCTTACAAAGGCTTTTAAAAACATTTATTTGCATGGCACTACTGGGATTTTTTTTCAAGTTGTCAAAATTATTGGGGGAGGGCAAATCGATATGTTTGCCCCCGAATATTTTCATTGGTGGGCGATCGCCCGCACCCGCACCCCCCCCCCACCACCCACCCAGGATCGACGCCTCTGGCCAGACGGTTTTCGGCCATGGCTCATTGCTCAAATGAATTGCGAGCAGCAAAGGCGAGTTAGGCATGGGAGAGGCAAATGGAGCAGCAGGTTTCTTTCTTAAATACTTTTATTGTAATATTCTTCTTCTTCTTTTGACACTTTCGGAGCGTACTTTGTATTGCAAGCAATTTTGGTGACCCATGTTTCTCATTACTTTCCCGGACCGTCCAGCATCTCTACACAAAGCTTACCACTAATGGAAATTTTCATCCTCGCCCCCTAATTATGCTGAGCGTACATTCCTTCAAAGTCCAAAAGAGAAAAGAAAACCCATAGTGTTAACAACGTACTAAGTGGTCATACAATATATAACGGTAAGAAAAAAAAAGAAAACAAAATGATAAACATGAACGAGCTCAGACGATGGGTTTCCCCAGCACTGTCCCTTCCAAGTTGTATGTCCAGCAATTAATGACCATAACAGTGCATTAATTTCATTAAATCGTAGTCATATCTCATCCCCGACGTGATCACGTGAACATACTTGAAAAGTGTAGATTAACGCAAAGTTCATGGACCTTTGACCTGTGGACTTTAGTTTTGATCACTCGACAAAAATATTACACTACCTTCCTTGCTGATTGGATACAATTGCTTTAATGCAAAGTTCATTAACTCTTAACCTCTAACCTTATCCTAGATGCGTGGTAGAATCGTTAAGCTACTGTCACACCGCGCCGTCTAACGATTCCGTCTGCCTCCGTCTAAAATATTTACCTCAGACGGTGTCAGACTGAGGCAAATGGAATACACTACAACGGAACAAAATGGAAAAGCACCGTCTGTCAGCGTCTAGATACGTTTGTAATACAGTTGAAAAACGAATTGAAAAGTCCAATAAACGCTTAATAAACGTACGCTTTCGTTTTTCAGATGGAATCGTTAGACGGCGCAGTGTGACAGTAGCTTTACGCTTCGCACTGTTAATATCCTCCCAAACCATAATTCCAGTTATACTAAAACACTGGAACACAGCAAGTTTGATAAACTGACCTTTGACCATTAACCCTTGGAATATTTTGTCAGAAATAAAACCCGTTCATCTACTCTCCAATATGCATGTCTGGACCTTGTAGGATCAAAATCAATTCAAGGGTTCTCCAGACATCGCTATTACGAGATCAGGGTGTACAGACGGACGAAGGGATAGATGGATGCATGGAACAACTATTCGAATACATAATGCACTTTGGCTTCTTCGGGACCACGGCATTAAAAACAAGGAGCAATATAAACACAACAAAAACAGTAACTACCCCATGTTTCAAAATACTATAACTTTATAAAAGAACAACTGTGAGGAATATGATTTGGCAAGGGTGTTTCTGCACTAATTGACTAAATTCTGTGTGAAAATGTGATTGATTCGTCAAGTCATGCATGAGTGAGCACATATTAAAGGCAAAAATGTCATTTTTCAAAAGTCACAAGGGTCATTTTGGAGGATTTTTTATGCAGGATTTGGACAAATTCTGTTTCTGGTGAATGATTAATCGCTATTTATGTTAATCATCTATCGTTTTATCCCCTGATACCTCCTTTGGCACTTTTGGCATATTTTAAGCTTCGGTGAGCTCAATTTAAAAATTTCCACCCTTTCTCAATTTTGAAATTGTAAAATCCATTAAGTTAATTGCAAAAATTGAAATCCGATATTTTTCAGCAAAATGTATCTTTACATGTTGTACAAACATAAGAGGTTGTAACCATGTCATGGTAGAGTGAGCACACTTTATAAAGAAAGCAAAAAATGTCATTATTTACCATTATTTTGGCATAGGAGATGACTCCTGTGACTTTTGAAAAGTGGCATTTTTACCTTTAATGCATGCTCACTCATGCATGACCTGACTGATCAATAACATTTTCACACAGAAACAATCTTGCCAAATTACTTTGCAAAAAACTTCTTTTGTTTAAAAGTTATGGTATGTTTAAAAAGGGGGTAGTTACTTTTTTGTTGTGTTTAAGTCAAGCAGTCACTGGAAAGGGAATAGGAAATAGATAGGATAGCTTTGAATCTGCCTGGATCATCGGGAGCGTTTTGGTAGCGTCAGCACGCTTTATTCTAATACCCTGAGTTTTTTTTTCTGAATTGAATCTTTTGTTTATGTCATCATGCGTACATTAAATTCCAATTAAAATACTGAAATTTTCCACTTCAGATTTATTTCGTTGGTTTGTTTCCAAAAATGTCCAGCGATACGGAAGCACTCCATAGGGCTGGATGAAATACGATTTATAGAAATGATACCTAATCATGCACAGTTACGTATATTTCGCATTTAGCACACCCTTACTTCACCTGATATTCAATATATGGGATGATGTTTGAACATTAATGATGTAGTCCCTCTACGATGGGAAGAAGGGGGGGCTTCCATTCGATCCCCCTCTTGGGTTGCTGTGCTTCATTTCGCCATGTTTGTCACAAGTGATGACGCCCTTCATAACTTGAACCTCCCTGGCAGACACTGTGATTGTACGCGCTCCATGTGTGTGTTTGTATGTGTATGTGTGTGTGTGTGTGTGTGTGTGTGTGTGTGTGTGTGTGTGTGTGTGTGTGTGTGTGTGTGTGTGTGTGTGTGTGTGTGTGTGTGTGTTGTGTGTGTGTGTGTGTGTGTGTGTGCGTGCGTGTCTGTCTGTCTGTCGTTGTGTGTGTGTGTGTGTGTGTGTGTGCGTGCGTGTCTGTCTGTCTGTCTGTGTCTGTCTGTGTGTGTCTGTGTATGTGTGTCTGTGTATTTAACATGTCGTGATGCAGCAATATTACGTAATCTATTTTTTGAAGTATTTCACACGACTCGACCAAATTTGTTCGTGTTGCTATTGTAACTGCCTCGATTAAAACAAATCAGTTTCCTATAATTATGTCATTACAAAGTTACAAGGCTTACAAAGCTGATACTAGTAATCTAGTAATTGAATCATCGTGTTATTATACAAGTACCTTTATCAATAATTTACTCCACACCATTGTCCTGAACGTTAAATGAATTAGATTGAGTAATGAACAAGCTTTAAGAACTCTTAAGAAGCAGCTGTAATGTCGACAATGAACGTCGTCGTCGTCGTCGTCGTAGTAGTAGTAGTAGTCGTAGAAGCAGCAGAAATGTGACCAACTTACAATAGTTGATGCAGAGGTAGTAGAGGTACATGTAGTAGTAGTAGTAGTAGTTGTAGTTGTAGTAGTAGTAGTAGTAGTAGTAGTAGTAGTAGTAGTAGTAGCAGTAGCAGTGGTAGCAGTACTTGTAGAAATAGGAGAAACTGTAGTTATAGTAGACGTAAGAGGTAATATGTGACCACCCAGCTCAAAACCCACAAAAAGTAGGCCAAAAATAATTTTCACTTTTCTTCATAGTTTTAAAGAATAAGCTCTTAGCTTTAAAATGATATATAACTTGTTAAAATTGGACCATCCTAAATTGTTCAAAAAGTGATTGAAACACGAGAGTGTTAGGAGGTGCAGTTTCACGGAAAGAGAGGATTTAAAGATTACGTTCACTCAGGTGCGCCTTGCGAAAGCACATGTCCGAAAAAATGTGGTCCAGAAAAACTGCTAATATTTCGGTTTCAGTTTTGTTTTAAGCCACCAAATTTTGATAGTAGAAAGAGAAAAGATTACTCTTTCAGATTAGTTAAACTTTGAAAATTTGAGTTGGTCAACCCAAATGACACATTTTGGTCTCTTACAGAGACTCTTAATCAGCGACTTTTTGTTGGTTTGGAGCTGGGCGGTCACATATTTACTTTGTAGTAGCAGTAACATTAGCAGTGGTGGTGGTGATACTATACTAGTAGCCTAGGTCACGATAGTATATGTGACCTGTCACCACGATAGCCTGATACAGTCGCGTGTCTTATAAAACAGAAAATTAGAAAGAAACATACATTGTAAGCATAATATGAATATCAAAACTTTTGCAAAATGTGAAGGTCATAAAACTCTTGAGTTCCGAAGACATTTCAATTTCATATTTCACATTCCAATAACGATATTTTGCACTTTTTGTATCTTGGGGGTGTGCGACTTCATTGGGGCTCACTCACCTGTCACCAACGACATTAAGTCGCGGCCCGAACCGCCAAGATACAAAACTGCAAAAAATAATCGTTATTGAATGTGAAATATGAAATTGAAATGTCTTCAGAACTCACAAGAGTTTTATGACCTTCACATTTTTGCAAAAGTTTGATATTCATATTATGCATTACAATGTATTTTTCTTTCTAATTTTCTGTTTCATAAGACATCGACTGTATCAGGGCTATGCGTGGTGACAGCGTCACATGTACTATCGTGACCTCATCAGACCCACTAAGCTAACTAGTATATAACACCACCACCACACACTCACTGCAATGATACTGCTACGTGCAAAGTAAACTTCTTAACGTCTACTATAACTAACAGTTTCTCCTATTTCTACAAGTACTGCTACCATCTACCTGCTACTGCTACTACTACTTACTACTTACAACTACTACTACTACTATCATGTACCTCTACTACCATCTGCATCAAACTATTGTAAGATAGGTCACATTTCTGCTGTTCTAGCGACTACTACTACTATTACGCGACGACGACGAACGACGACGGTTCATTGTCGACGTTACAGCTGCTCTTAAGAGTTCTTAAGCTTGTTCATTACTCAATCTAATTCAATTTAATGTTCAGGACAATGGGTGTGAGTAAATTATTGATAAAGTACTTGTATAATAACACGATGATTCAATACTAGATTACTAGTATCAGCTGTGTAAGCCTTGTAACTTTGTAATGACATAATTATAGGAAACTGATTTGTTTTAATCGAGCGGCAGTACTTTAGCGGGTCGCGCCGCTAAGTCATAAGGCACGCTATTCGATAAAAAAAATATATCATTAAGGACCGCTATTTCATCAATAAGACATAAGGCGCTCGCATCATAGGGTCAATTATCATTAAGGACGCAGTATTCATATAATAGAACATGAGGGTCGTTATACATAACAATCATAAGGGTCAACTATTCATAATACCAATCAGGGTCCGTTTCTTATAAGGTCCCTATTATTAATACAAAAAGAGGGCCCTATAACATAAAAGATCAATATTCATTAAGGGTCGGCTATTCCATTAATCGAAAGGCCGAGAGGTCCTATTTCATAATAGAGAAGAGGTGCTATTATATAAAGTCAATTTCATAAGGTCCTAGTCATAAATGCGAAGAAAGAAGGTCGCTATTTCATAATCAAAAGAAGAGGGTCCGTTATTCATAATCGAATAAGAGGGTCGCTTCATAATCAAAAGAAGAGGTCGCACATCATAATGTATGGGAAGGCGTCGTTTTCATAAATCATATAAAAGGGTCGCTATTGCATTAATCAAATAAGAGTGTCGCTATTCATAATCAAAAGAAGATGGTGCGCTAGCATAATGTATGGAAAGGGTCGTTATTCATAATCAAACAAGAAGGGTCGCATATCATAATCGAATAAGTGGTCGCTATTCATCATCAAAGAAAAAGGTCGCATAGTCATAACAAAGAAGAGGGTCGACATTCATAAAATCAAAGAAGAGGGTCCGATATTTCATTAATCAAAAGAGGTCGTTATTCGATAATCGAAAAAGAGGGTCGCATATCCAATAACAAAGAGATGTTATTCATAATGTATGGAAAGGTCGTTATTCCATAATCTGGTATTTTGATTGAGGCATTATTTCTTTAAAGAAAGGGCGATCGGCAGTCACGGTCCTATTCTACGAGAGGTATTCATCGAACAAGACGGCCTCGCTATTTCATATCAAGAAGAGGGTGTTATTCATCAATCCGACAAGAAGAGGCGTCGCTCATCATGAATCAAATGAAGAGGTTCGCTATTTCACCAGTACAAAGAAGAGGGTCGTACTTCATCAATGTATGGAAGGTCGTTATTCATAATCATCATCACCCAAAAGCACGGGTCGGTATTGTCATCCCAATCGACGTAAGAGGGCTCCGCTAATATTCATAATCAAAGAAAGGTTCCGCTATTCATAATCAAAGAAGAGGGTCGCTATTCCATCCAATCAATAAGACGAGGGTCGCTATTCTCATTCCCAATCACAGGATGGGTCGTTATGTCATATCAACAGATGAGGGCTCGTTCATTCTTATCGAAACAAGAGGGTTCGCTAATTCATAAACAAATAAGAGGTTCCCTATTCTTCAATCAATACGAAGAGGGCTCGTTTTATTCATAATGTATTGGAAAAGGTCGTTATTCCATCAATCATAGAAAGAGGTCGCCTATTCATCAATCGAGTAAGCAGGTCGCTATT
>JZLH01S0031216.1:13360-25311 GCA_001188425.1 Eucidaris tribuloides
GTAGTAGTAGTAGTAGTAGTAGTAGTGGTGGTGGTGGTAGTAGTAGTAGTAGTAGTAGTAGTAGTAGTAGTAGTAGTAGTAGTAGTAGTAGTAGTAGTAGTAGTAGTAGTAGTAGTAGTAGTAGTAGTAGTAGTAGTATGTGAAGGGACAGTTTCCTCCGGCAAAATCAAATGAGCATATTGCCTCATGAAATTTTCGCCTACTTAGTTGCAGGGTATTTTATTCTCGATTAAATATGAATTTAAAATTTCACATGCGAGTGCGCGTTCGCCGTGAGGCGCGCACGCAATTGATTAGCAGCAGTGATGACCTTTGACCTGAACATACTGTGTACCAAGTTTGGTAATCTTACTTGTCTCCACAAAAACACGATTTTTATAGGACGTCATATATGACGTCACAACAATATGGCATGGAATGTGATGCATGAACTCATATCTACGCATTATAGGCTATCAGAATAAGCAATAAAAAGTAGGGATCATTGTTAATTCTAGAGAGTTACAAGTGATTTAAAAATGGCCCTCATATACTACGAGAACATTCGCGCGCATTCAGGGTTTTTTTCGCTCGTGTATGCGTTACAGTAGTAGTAGTAGTAGTAGTAGTAGTAGTAGTAGTAGTAGTAGTAGTAGTAGTAGTGGTAGTAGTAGTAGTAGTAGTAGTAGTAATAGCAGGAGCAGTAGTAGTAGTAGCAGTAGTGATGGTAGCAATTACTGTTTAAGTAATGTTGTAGTACTTATCGAAGAGTAATACGATTGGAAGCATAAGTAGAAGAAGGTTGTTTCAGTGGAATTTGTTTTAAATATTACATAGATGATCATTTTTTTTTAAGGTGAACGAATACCTACTTTTTTAATGACAGTTTGTATAATACATGGTTTTTAGTGAACAGAAAAATGTCAAAGATGGCAAACAATTGCAGCTTACCTACGTAATTTGGTAAACTGACTGTAAACACATGATGCATTGATATTTTAGTACAAAGAATTCCTGGCTAGGATGCAATGATCCTTATTTTTATGTAATGTAAACATGAAATAATGAAGTTCAGGTGAAGCCGTAATACATATTTCTTTTAACTTTTCTGAAAAAGAAGGGCTATCAAATTACTAACCTTTAATGAATAGTAACACCAAAATCACAAAAAGAATTGTTTTGATTACATGTTTTTTATCATTCTTTTTAAGGTCTTCTTAACTAGTCTTCCAACAAGGAAAACGAATAGACTTTACAGGCAATAATAAGTAAATTAATTTCCATAATGTTCGGATTTTGTTTGTTTTATCCAGGATTTTAGTAATCCATAATTTACTGATTACAATCCGGTTTGGATCTAATTAGTAAATACATATACCGGTACTTTTAGCTTCAGCCTAGTTAAAACGACCGATGCTGTTTTCTGGACAAATAAAATATAATTAACATTCAAAGGGATACACCAAGGCCGGGAGTTATCTTTTAAAGAAATATTTACTAGTATGAAATCCAACTGTTCCATGGAAATGTGTCGTTCTTGTCTCGCCTGAATGACAAAATGTGCCTGCTGTGTGATTAGTATGTTTGTCTGCCTATCTGTCTGTCTGTCTGTCTGAAACTGTAATGCTATCTCAATATTAATTAAAAGGGTCGAGAAGTGACCAATCTTTCTGCATGTTGCATTTGACCATTAACCTGCTGGGTACACTATAAATGTTGAATTCAGCTGGATAAAGAGTTGGATATAACAGTGTTGTGAAGTGTGGTCACTCCTCGGCCCTTCATGAAATAGCATTTCCGGTTTTTAGAGTGTAGGTGTGTGATATCAGTTAAACGACTGTAGGCTAATATTACTGCCCATAAGTAACTTTCAAGTCTTTCATCAATTTTGATGAATCTTGTTTGGACTGACAGTTTGGCATAAGAACTATCATTATGCATAATTATCAGGGTAAGTTCAACGGTCATCTATGAATCACAAATGACATTATGGATTCTGTTCGTGAATTCATTCGAAATACTTTTATTTGATGCAAATTGCCGGGTCATAACTCGTCAGTATAAACCTATTCCGTTTTGACAGCAAGACATCAATTCGCCGTCCATAACTGGGGAGCTTCCGAGAGTATAACAAATGATGAGCATCTTCATCTATGCATCTCGTAAGTTCAGGAACACCAGTAAACCTGGGGCCTGTTTCATAAAGCTCTTCGTACGTTACGCATGCCTTTATAAATGACTTGAAATATGGCAAACTAAATGGGATTCTCCAACTATTCAAATGACATCTACTGAAGTTCAAATATACAAACATACATTAATATTCTTAGACTTAATAACCATTTAACATGCATTTTAATGCACACTTTATTTCTGGGCAAACTCTAATTGACAGTAATCATACTCTCTTAAAGTGACACGAAAAACTATATAATGGCATTTTACTTGCCACTTCATATTCGAGTCGTTCGTAAAGTCATGCGTAAGTTTACGAACAGCTTTATGAAACAGGCCCCTGGATTGATTATAGATTACCGAAGTGTGACGTATGGTTTGTTAATGTGTGGACAATGGCGGAACCATGCAGACACGTCGCAGCTGGTTGTTTCTACCAATAGGATAGCTGCAATTGCAGTGAGTTGTGATTTGGCTATTGTTCCCACATATTTCCGAACCAGTTTGACTACATCACTTCTGCTCTATTTTGTTGAGCTCTAGAAGTCCCCCAGCTGTATGTTGCACGCCATGTTTTCGAAAAATGGACAGGTCTGTTGACAGGGGCGTTCATATTGCTATAACCCGAAAGGTGGGGTCAAAGGTCGTAATGTTGAAGTTTGACCACTGACTCAAATGATAAAACGGGCATAAGAATCCACTTTTCCAATTCACGGTTAAAACAAGTTTACTTTGCAGTGAGATTGTGCACTTGATTTACTCTTAGAGTCCTTAAAATTACGTAAATACTAGTAGTTCGTCATGTCGCTGGCAGAGGGGCGTTATAGCATGCTCTAAGCAGAAGGGCGTTATTACAGTAAATTGCCTCTAACTTGAAAACCATTGGCTTATTCCATATGAAATCAAACCATCTTGATCGTTTAAGTTTCTTCTGTCAGTCTTTTAAGAACCATTGGTTTTCAAATTAGAGCAATGTACTCCTAATACACTTCTGCTTAGAGCACATGAAGACTGTAGAATAAGAAGTACTCAAAGTTTTCACATTTCTACAGATCACAATTGTTTGAGTTGCATATCCAAACTTGGTGAAGTAAATTGACACAACAAAGGATAGATATAGGACAAAACAAACATTGTCCCACTTGTCGATTTCCAATAATCAATCAATATTGTGGACTTGAGTACTTCTTCCTCTACAAAAAGGGTCTGAGGAAAACAAATACATTTCTCGAATGAATGAATGTCATAGACACTTAATTGTATATATTTTTGAAATGTCTTCAGTAAGTCGAATAATGCAATATGCACTTTGTCGAATTTGGACGTTGTTTGAAATTTGACCTCATTTGACCTTTGACCGGAAGTGATTCCATCTCCCATATCAACAAAGCACAAAGTACAAGATAAATTATAAATTTTCTTAATCCTTATCACTAATCGAGTACTTTGAGATTTGAAGAAATTAGACCAAGTCAAAAATTTGACCCCGGTTGACCCCTCCCGTGACCCCTACTAGAGAAGGGCCAAATTGACCAAAATTTTGTCAAAAAATTCCCAGCGTGTAACGACTTCAAAACAATCACTATAACTCCATTCGTCAAAATGTGACTTAAGTAATTCTTATTCTACAGTCTTCACGTGCTAACGCCCTTCTGCCAGCGATACGACGAGTTCATTGATGTTTTCTTTCATTCTGAGTCTAGTTTCTTTTCTTTCCTTTCTTTTCAGTTTTCTTTTCTCATGTTACATTGTGGTTGCATCGCAAGTCGACGATGGATTTTTTTTTTTAATAAGCAGCATAATTTTGTAAAATGTACATTCCCAGACAGGCAACTATGCCATCCATCTATCCAATCATCAATCTTGCCATCGGGAGAAACATGTAGGCAACCACCGTCTCAGCTGCAGCGGCAAAATCAAAAGTCCTGCGACGAAATCCATGACTCCTGCGACAACGAAGGCGATGTCGTAGGAGTGTGTGATGTCAAAGATCCAACCTGAATTTCGGCATGAAAGAAATAAATCAAATTCTGAATTTTACTTCATTTGGTGATGGAGGAAACAGCGTACGCTTCTCACTTCCTATTATACACACTGATTGTTCAGATTAACATGTGTAGATGTTTAACGACTACATGTATAATCTCCAAATTATTTAAGACCCATTGTTCTGCTAAATGAGAGATCAGAAATGTGTTAATTTTCAACATGTTTTGTTTACTCTTAATTTCTTTTGGAGTAACAAGGGATTTTTATTTAGGTGCTTAATATGTAAGTAGGCTGTTGAAATGCTTGCTGTCTGTACTGTGCAACAAGTATGATGACTCACTCCAAATTAAATAATCAGCATTAATTATTGTCTGTAAAAAAGCGTTGTGACATTCTAACCCGTTCGCTCCTACCAAATATTGTTGCAATAGTAATTATATTTGAAATCTATCTGCTCTCAGGATGTCTGAAGACCGAGTAGTGTGTGATCAACTATTTAATTTGGGGATTCTTTTGGCCAATATCACATTTATATCGTAAGTAACCATGATGTAACGATGAAGTTTTGATGTTATTTATCACATCAGACTATAAGACCATGCTATCATTTCTTTTCCAATGAAAGAAGGACAGCATTTCTCTCGCACTTCAAGTGATATAAAAAAACATGAAATCTTCAAGAGGCGATTCTAGGTGTGTGAAATATATTCTAAAAATCGCATCCTGAAACTTACCCACTGGACAACCATCCCCGGATAACCACCCCCAGGATAACCAACCACAAGGACAACTACCCCTACGGTGCTGCCACCCTCTAGGACAAGTTCCCCGGAGACAGTTGCCCTCCAGAAATCTACCCCCTAGGGCAACCAACCTTCAGGACACGTACGTCCTGGACAACTACCCCCAGACAAAAAAACCTATAGGGCAACCACCCTCTAGGACAACTACCCCTGGACAAGTACTCTTCAGACTATTTCCCCCAATGGCAATAACCCTTTAAGACATATAACCCAGACAACTACCACCCAGGACAATTCCCCCTAGGACAACTACTACCCAGGACAACTACCCCCCCCCCACCTACGACAACTACCACCCGGACAACTACCCCCCCCCCCGGATAACTACCCCCAGAACAATTCCCCCCTAGGACAACTACCCCCCAGGACAATTCCCCCTATATAGGACAACTACCACCCGGACAACTAACCCCTAGGACAACTACCCCCAGGACAATTCCCCCCTAGGTCAACTATCCCCCGGACAACCTACCCCCCCCCCAAAAAAAAAGACAATTCCCCCAGGACAATTCCCCCAAGGAGGGCAACCACCCTCTAGGGAAGTTTAGAGGGTACTTGCCATAGGGTGTTTGTTGTCCGGGCGTACTTTAAAATGCGTTTTCAATAACGCATTATCTATCGTGGTCGGATTCGTCATAACAAATCCCACTAATCAAATATCTTTCACCTCCTCAATCCCGAAGCAACAAGTTGCTAGAATTTCCACTCGTTTTGAAATTGACAAAGAGAATTACTTACAATCACGGTGAGGAGAATGAGTGGGATCAGAGGGTGGAAGGGCTGGTTGAGAGGGTTAGTCCCGGGGATTAGTCGGGAGTAAATTGTGAAGGCAATGGGACAAATGAAAACAGGCAAGACTGCAGGACCCTCGGGTGTGAGTGCTGAGATGATTAGTGGGAGCGGGAAGATAGGGATTGGCGTGATGATGGAGATGTGTCGGACAGTGTTAGATGGAAGAGGGAAGCCGGATGAATGGGCACTAAGTGTGATGGTCCCAATTTTCACAGGGAAAGGAAATGCAATGAGCTGTGGTGCGTATAGTGGTATGAAGTTGTTAGAGCATGCAATGAACATCATCGAGAGGGTTTTGGAAAATATGTGACTTCGGAAAATAGTGATAATGGATGAGATGCAATTTGGTTTTATGCCAGAGAAAGGACTGTGATAGATGCACTGTTTATTCTGAGGAGACTGCAAGAAGTGTATTGCGCTAAGGGAAGAAGTTGTACATGTGTTTTGTTGATCTGGAAAAGGCTTTTGATAGAGTTCCAAGGAAAGTGATAGAGCGGGCGATGAGATAGAGAGGTATACCGGAGGCAATGGTTAGAACGGCAATGATTTTGTATGAGCTAAGACAAGAGTTAGAGTTGGGTCAGAGTTGTCCGAGGAGTTTGAGGTAAAAGTGGGTGTGCGTCAAGGTCCTGTGTTGCCGCCACTGATTTTTGCAATTGTGATTGATGTTGTTAAGGAGAATGAAAGAGAAGGTTTGATGACCAGACGCTGTTGACTTGGTTTTGATGAATGAGACGGGGGAATGGCAGAAAAGCTTTGGAAATGGAAGGAGGCCTTTGAGAGCAAGGGTTTGAAGGTAATTCTTGGAAAGACAAAAATGATGGTGAGTGGAGCAGAGGAAGAAGTATAGTGAGTAAGGTAGACCATGCGGCATGTGTGAAAAGAGGGAAAGAGCAAATGTGTGAAATTGATTCATGGGAGATGCACAAAGATGAAGAGAGTAACCCCGAGGCTGGCAAGAGATTTTGTGTATGGAAAATGTTAGAAAAAGACCGGGAGGGATGGTGAAACATGTGGAAAAGTTGTGTGACGAGATGGAAACGGTGAAAGAGTTTTCGTACTTTGCTCGAGGACAGGGTGAGTGTGAGTGGAGGGTGTATAGGGCAGCTGCGACAGCGAGAGCAAGATTTGGATGGGTGAAGTTTACGGAATGCGGAGAGTTGTTATATGGAAAAAGGTTTACTCTGAAGATGAAAGGAACAGTTTATAGGAATTGATTGGGATCGGCGATATTGTATGGGAGTGAGACGTGGTGTTTGAGTGAAAACGAGGTGGGATTCTGAGAAGGACTGAGAGAGCGATGTTGAGAGCGATGTTGGGTTTGGAAGAAGCGGTGGATCAGATGGCGAAAGTAAATGGAGTATGTTGGTATGAACATGTGTTGAGGAGGGATGTTGATCATGTTTTGAGAAGGGCGTCTCATGTGGTCAGAGAGAAAGGGGGCAAAGACATGGAAGAAGCAAATGGTGGAGGAGAGTAGGAGGGTTGGATTGAGGGAGGAGGATGAACCAAATACGGTGAAGTGGAGTGAGGGGTGAGAGCAATTTCTGTGAGTATGAGATAAATCTGGCCACCCCCGCAATCGGGAACTAACCCGGATTTAAACCCTGGATTACTGCTACTACGGTTTTAACAATAATATTAGGCAACACAGTGGTTTTTTAATTAAACACCCCAGATTTTACGGTGTCCATGTCTTAACTGTTTACTTACCCATCAAAGCACCACTAGCAATTTGTGCAGTACCACCGGCGATGTTTAGGTAAGACGCCGCCGACGCATACCGCCCATCTGGTATAACTGTTCTAGGTAAGATACACCACAAGCTTGTCTTCGCCCCTATGGTAAATCCATTAATTGATGCAAGCATCGCCAGACTCCAGAAAGAATGGGAAACAATGTTGAGCACGAGCGCAGTCCCGCACGAAAAGGATAATATCATTAAGGTTAAGTGCTCGCTGATCAGTTTTCTGGAGCTGAAGAAACCAAGTCCAAATCGACCAATGATGTTGGCCGCTCCACCGAAAGTGGCGAGGAAAACGGCTTGATGTGGAGGGATCCCTTTGGCTTCTGCATTTGCGATCACAAACACTACCCAGGCAGTGTAAACTGACGTTGTCATCGTGTAACACACATTCATGAGAATGAAGTCAGGATAATCGTAATAAATACGGAGGTCAATTAACTCTGTGAATCGCTTGATCATTGTACGGATTTCTTCTCCGCAATCTGCGTCATTGCCCGCGTCATCGTTATCGTTTATTTTTGTGGACATTCTACTGTTTTCCACATGGCCTAGGTCGCTGCCCAAATCACAATGTTCAGAATCAAGTTCGAGTAATGGTTGTAATCGATTGACATCATTGGAGTTGCCCTTTTCTTTCCCATGAGGTCGTGACGTAGTCTTCATCTTCATTACAGCGCCGCCAACGATGACCGTAGAGCTAAGGCCACCCGTCAAAAGAACGGCGCCTCTCCAACCGTACAGCACATAGAACTCTTCTATCAAGACCGGAAGTATCATCATACCGACGCCTCCGCCTGTCATTACGATGCCGATTACAATCTCGAAAATTGTTCGGAAAGAATTCAAGAATCCCCATTCGTATAGGAACTTCTACTAGACTGTAACCAAGTCCTGTTTGGAGATAAATATATATAGTAGAACGGTCAAAATGATACAAAGTGAGGTATTTTTGTGGCATACAGAGTAATTTTGTTTTCAAGCACATACAGTGTTTATTATTAAAAATGGTTCTAGGAAGACTGGGCACTAAACTTTGCCATGTGGAAAACTACCCCCTCCCCCGAAGATAACCCCCGGAAAATTACCTTTCGGGACAATTACCCATTAGGCTACCCTTAGAAAAGTATCTAATGAATAATTAAAACATAACAAGCTTACCGCATATCCGGTTCTTAATTTGTGGTATGAGATGTAAACAGTCTCGATGAAGTTGACCTTTGAACCTTGCGAGTGCATAATTAATCCATCATTATACCATAATAAACACTGGATCCAATGCCGTAACCGATCTCGTACACTCGGAAATGAACTTATCTACAAAAATGAGCTGAAATGATGTAAGATTCGCATAAATCAATATTCACCTCTCATAAATCCTCTGGGGCTGAAAAGTCAGGTTTCGTGAAATAAGTGCTGATGAAATCCAAACAAAATACATCACGTAACGTTGCGAACAAAATTTGATTTTTTTTTTTCAGCCGTTAAACTAGACTGACTGCCAAACCTCATTTGTATCATCTAGTGAAAACTGAATGCCTACTTAATAAGTATATCTTACTAGGTCAAAACCTCGTAACAATGCAGTCAAACGATTGTCATGCAATGTATGTTACGTGTGGACTCTACATATTCAAAATTAGTAGGTGAAAGCAATATCCAGCGTCTGAAACCTAGACTACCGTTTCAAAATTAAACTTGAGCAACGGTAGTGTCAGATGATTAATCGATATAGTTCACAAACTTTAAAATGTATGAATCCCAAATGTTAAAATTTACCTACCTTTATTTGGATCAAATCTGAGTAAAAACGGTTTAGCGTGAGATTTAAAAAAAAAAAAAGCTTTTAAGACCTCACCTGATAAAAAAAGGCTTGCTGCGAAGTGCGCCCCATTACGGGCGAGAGAGGAGAGGACTATGCCTGCCGAGCCAACGAAACCGCCAGTCATGATGAGTTGCCGTTTTGAAAAGTGTCGTAATAAGACAATATTGATGATAGCTAGTGATCGAAATATAAGAGAAAATAGAGTAAAGTAATTATGAGAATGATGACTTAGTGCCTTATATATCTATTTCAAGTTTCATTTATTCATTTTTTTGGTGTGTTTAATTTGGGTAAAGCCCAATACAATGAAATCATTTTGACAACCTATTTGTTTTTGTTTTGTTTTGTTTTTTACTTTAATCCGAGCAAAATGGTCTGTATGATTTGAAACATAAATCAAACAATATTGGATTGGTCTTCTGGACCTTGTTTTCAGAGTAGAATAGTCGAAAGATTTACGCCACCGTTTAGATGAATCCCGAGAGATGAATGTCTGCGGAAATTGAATGTGCTCTTGACGGGAAAGATCTATAACATCTACCGTAATAAAATAATCGAATGACCTCTGTCACACCACTGAACATTGTATTTCTGTTGAAATATCTACCCTTTAACATCAAAATAAAGGGAAATACAATGAGTCGTTGTTTAACGATAACAATATATTTGTCACTTTTGGGCATCCAAACAATTTACTCATCTGAGTAAATCAAAAACATTGCTACGATTAGCTAAAAATGCATGTCTTTTGCGCCCACACTTAATGCTAATGTGGAACATAGCTCCAACACTAATCATAATCTTATAATTCCCGAACCCAAAACCCAATGATAACCTCCAGGGACAACGGCCGCCCTTATTGTTTTCAAAGTAATGAAACTTACGGGGATTTTAGTGTTTTCGAAAATTCCCCCCCCCCCCCCGGTATGATTTTCACTTAGCGACTTTTCGGTTGGTATTTGGCCGTGTGAAAAATTATTTTGCCGCGATTTTTTTTTAGGCCGCCAAAATTTTCCGCCAACACCACCCCACCCAAATTTTCGGCTGCTCATTTGGCCGCGAAATTGGCTGTGATTTTTTTTGTGGTCACGAAAAATATTGTCGGCCGAAAAAAAATTCCGCCACCACCCCCCCCCCCCCCGCGACTTTTCGGTTGCTACTAGGCCGTAAAAAAAGGAGAAAAAATGGCCGGCAAAATTTTCCAGACAGATTTCGCCCCCCTTTGATTTTACCCTGATGCCGCCTCTGATAACCCTAACTCTAACTTTTTCTCTCTTCCTAGAGAATAATTGCTAGAGCAATTTTACCGGTTTTTACTGTCCGCCGTGGAACCTCCCCCCCCCCCCCCCCCCAAAAAAAAAAAAAAAAAAAGACAACTCATAACTTTAAAACTGGAAATATTGTCAACTCCTCCGTGGGAGTTGTAATCCAAAGGATTTGTTCTTGGGGTAGTTGTCCTCATGGGAAGTTGCCTCGGGGGTAGTTGTCCTCCAGGAGAGTTGTCTTCCAGGGGAGTGGTCCTCCGGAGGAGTCGTCAAGTGGGAGCTGTCCTGGGAGTTGTCTTCCTTTGAGTAGTTTTAGAACCCTTAGCGACAGGTCTGTTGTAATGAATTTGTCATCATATTTTCAAGTGTATCGTTTACTTACATAGACAGTACGTTGATCCGTGAGACAGTGCGACAGCCATACCCACGAACGCTGTGGTTGATTGCAAATTGAGAGTCAAATCTTCCATGAGAACCCCGTAGGCTTTGAAGGAACCAACCCGGAATAAACCTGCCATGAACGCGCTGATCACAACAAGCAACTGTCTGCCACAGACGATTCGCAGTGCCATGATGTAGCAGGTTCATCAGCGAAATAACGTTCCGCAAATATTTCCTCGCTTTGGTATAAGCTATGTGCAGAAACTAAAGAAAATGATAAAATGTAAAACACACACACACACACACACACACACACATCAATAGGTATTCCTAACGAAAAATAAACAGAAACAATCAATGGACGAGCAAGTTTAAAGGTAGTGGATCTCATTATTTTGCAAACATCCCCGCAGACCAGGAAAAGATAACCCATGCCCTTAGGCTATTGATGAAGGGCATGTCTGTGAAATCAATAACCGTTTAGTGTACGTTCTATGGTAGGATTTTTTTCTCGCGAGAACAAAATTCAAATCAGAGTCTAACGGTCACTATAATTCCTCTAAAACTGAGTTTCTAGCTCCTATATTTTGCTAATAGTAGAGCGGTTAAGCAGCCAAAATCACAAGAATTGTGCAAAATTTGACTAAAGCATGAAACTTTCACCAGTGATAAACTTGACTATGATGTACATGTATTGAGCAAGTATTTGTGTTTCAATGGAATTGTCTTCATGTTCCACAGAGTATTGTTGATTATTAACAGGGTTCTACAATACCTTTGACCTCTGATGACCTTAAAAAGGTCAATGACCTCAAAATCAGAATATTGATATTTGGCGTCATTGGTTAATGATAAACATGATCATGTATTTAGCATATATTTGTGTCAACAATGGAATTGTCTTCGTATTCCATTGAGCGTTGATAATTATCAATTGGTTTCTACCTTTGACTTCTGACGACCGTGAAAGGTCAATGACCTCAAAATTTTAGACTATT
>JZLH01S0031230.1:0-14354 GCA_001188425.1 Eucidaris tribuloides
CTACTACTACTACTACTACTACTACTACTACTACTATTACTACTACTATTACTACTACTACTTCTACTACTACTACTACTACTACTACTACTACTACTATTACTACTACTACTTCTACTACTACTACTACTACTATTACTTCTACTACTACCACTTCTACTTGGCCTACTAATACTGATATTAATAGTAGTAGTACTACTTCTGCAGTAATATACTACTACCTCTACTACTACTACTACTACTACTACTACTACACTTCTACTACTACTACTACTACTACACTACTACTACTACTACTACTACTACTACTACTACTACTACTACTACTACTACTACTACTATTGTTTCTACTATTACTACTATCAACACCTCGATTATTACTTCCTTTATACTCCTGATAAAATTGTATGTTCCATTACTTACTTCCCGTGCAACTAAATCCATCAACTGCTGTCGTAGCGTTGTTTCCAAACGTCAAATTTTAAGTGCCCTATTTGCACCTGAGAAACCCAATTGGATGACATCAACAATATCCAGATTAGGTCCACATGTCGTCTTCCACGTGACCTTGTCTCGTGTATACTCGATTCGACCTTCATACGGTGAAGTACCATCCACGAGTCTGACGTCTAAAACAAAAAGACAAGAATAGTAAAATATGCAATTTGTATGTCACTGGCCAATAATATTTTTTTCATATAAGATTAGTTCCATTATAATCACGTTCCGATTCCAAGTTCATCCGACTGTCTTTATACTCAATAAAAATTAAATACTCAATGTAAGATCGCTAAATTTGTATTAAAACTTTCCAGGTCTAGGTATGGGACCGTCTACAGAAATAAATGACGTTTGATATCAACATTTCGAGACATCACATTTTTGTATATTAAGGTTCTAATTATCATACATATATTAAATTCGATAAAAGTTTTTTTTTCATATAAAATTTGTTCCATTATAATCACATTCCGATTCGCAGTTCATCCGAAACGTAAATATGTGGCCTTTTTTCTAGCTCTCTTTGTCGGAGGAAAGGCCAAATCAGCTCCAAAATCTTAGTGAAGTGAAAAAAGTCTTTCGAAGTCTTACGATTGTCTACGATTTGAAAATAGTTTGACCCTTGATCCGGGGTCAAGTATGATAGCGCACAAAAATCCCACTTTATAGGGACGCGCCACTCGTAATTCATGTACGTTTATTTATGTTACGCTTGCCCCAATTGCAAGGCCGTGCGTAACACTGAACTCTATGCTACGTAGTGTAGTGGGGCGTAACAACAAGCGCGGAGCTGCGAACAGAATTGTCGATGAGGGTCAGTTGGGCTTAGTTCGCCTTTCTTCGGGGTGAATACGTGCTGCATAGGGAATTGCACACAATTCATGCGCGCTCGTTTTCCTAAAGTATACGGGCATTCCCGAATATTACCCGAGTCGGGCCAGGTCCAAACGCCCACGACTTGCGACTTTACGGTCGTTCAGAACCCGAATCAAGTAAGTTTTATTTGTTAAAATGCCCATATTAGTGCGACTGTGATTTATTGTCCAAATCGGATCGTAGCCGATCGCATAGTGTGCGGTGACCCTTAGTCGTTAGTCTTTGTTGGAAATGATCGAAAAAGGAGGAAAAGAAGTGTGATGAATTTGTTAGTCTTTATACCACAATCTGGGACTACACGTATAAGATGTCGCAGTGCTATCGTAGATATGTTTACTCTTTTATCATTTTGATTGTGATGTATGAAAGTAGAAGTACATCTTAGCATACTTACTTTGTATTTCACCGAAAGATGTCATGATAAAGGCTGATAAGGCCACGAGTACTATCATTATTCCAGGTAGACGACGCGGAATGGAGCATAGTCTATAGTATTTGTCGTGAATCCAACAAAGTGATCGTATGATATTCAAAGACAAGCAAATAGGTGTCCTGCAGATAGATTATATTCACATTGAACTACCCTCCCTACTCAAAAGTATTGCAACATAGACTATAACGCATGCGTTTTAAGTTGCAAGGGTATTTCTATAATGTTGTCCTAAAAAAGTTTATAATTGGAAAATAACAAATTCTTTGATAAGAAATCAATGAACAGTTGTTTTTCTTTCCTTCTCCATGGCGGAGAGATTATCAAATGCAGGCGCACCCATGGCAGAGGGGCTGGAACATAAAATTTGACATTTTTTCGCCCTCCTATAGGGGTTGAGTGTTAATTCACACTAGCATCGTAATTCGGTTTTTATATTTCCCGTAAAATGGTTTGAATGGCTTGGAAAGACTTCCAACAAACAAAACGTGTCATTATGTTCATTTGACACGGTCTCTGACACCACGCCGCAAAGGCAAAAGCGCCTCCTATCTCCATAAGATAGTGAAAAGGAGGATGAGGCTACTAATATAAAGATGATGACCTTCTCTCCACATCTTTAGATGAAATGTACTAAAAAGTGGCATTACAGCAAATTTTAAGATGTTTGCAATAATAAACCGCCTTTAGAATTGAGAAAGAATAAGAAAGTACAATTGAGGAGGTCTTTTTCTGAAATATGGGGCGTATTCTTCTTATCACTATCTTAAAAAGATAGGAGGCACTTTCGTCTTTGCGGCGTGGTGTCTTCTTTCTGAGACCGTGTCACATAAAAACAATGACACGTTTTGTTTGTTGGAAGTCTTTCCAAGCCATTCAAACCATTATACAGGAAATATGAAACCGAATTATGATACTAGTGTGAATTAACACCCTCCCCCCTGTAGGGAGGCGAAACAATGTCAAATTTTATGTTCCAGCCCCTCTGCCGTGGGTGGGCCTGCATTTGATAATCTCTCCGCCATGGAGAAGGAAAGAAAAACAATTGTTCATTGATTTCTTCACAAATAATTTGTTAACTTCCTATTATAAACTTCACAAGGACATAATTATAGAAAGACTCCTTCAACTTAAAATGCATGCGTTATAGTCTATGTTGCAATGCTTTTGAGTAGGGAGGGTACCCACGGCCATAATATAGTTAAAGCCAATGTAGTCCATATTTAATGTATTTACAAAAGGTGGTGTTATAGATACGTACACAATGATACAGAAATTTTGTGACACAGGTACCCTATAATGACATTAACGTTGGAAACTAGGACAAATTCAACTATCAATGAAATGGAGCTGGAGTATTGGTGTAATCGGTACACTGCAACGTTATTATGTCTACGTTTGTTAATCAAACATAGTTATTCCTGCAACTGAATATATGCTGGCTTTATCACGTTATGTTATTCACATTAACGGCCATTCATCATAACGCATTAAAATTAGAAAATAACACACGATTCTACTTCCCCATTTAGCCAGCCACGTACGCAACACGTTCAGTATTAAAAATATGACAGACCCGACGACACAAATACCCATCCATATCTTGTCAATTTATTTTGAATAGACAATTCCTGTTTGGTTACTTCATATAGTTGATTTGATAGAGTGAAGTAGAGCGTAACACCCATAAAGTGTAAATTCTAAATAGTAACAACAAGTTGTGAATAGACATTGCCTGATACTAAACCCTGGTGATATATTCACGTTCTCAAAAGCATATACAAACTGTGCATACCATTCCCTTTCCATAATCTAGCTGTCATGTTGGTTGTATTGTGTCGTCGTAAGGTTTAAATCCGTTCAGGGGACAATTGGTTCTACCCAGGAGATTTCCCACAAAAAAACGCGAGCACACACATACACACACACACACACACACACACACACACACACACACACACACACACACACACACACACACACACACACACACACACACACACACACACACACACACACACACACACACACATACACACACACATACACACACACGCACACTTCCACAAACATCCACACATTCCCGCACACTCACATACACATGTTTACATAGACAATCGAAATAGAGATTGTTGAGAAATTTAGAATTGAGTTAGGCTTCTGGAACTCCTTTTAACCGTGTTGTGAAGGTATTTTTTTAACATTTTGAAGAAAAATTATGTTCTTTATACAAAATTTCAGCTTCATTCGTTTCGAAGAAACTCGCAATAAAGTGCTTTATTTGTTTGTTCATTTGACACTTTCATGAAGTCATTTTCAATACAAACAATGATATTTAGAAATGTGCAGATGAAAGAATAGAACATAAAATACAAATACAAACAAATTCACATGAGGAAACGCATTATGGATGATTAAACGTATTGAAAGTGAGGAGGTACAACAGAAAAAAAATTGGTACCCACTTTTACAGAACCTCCCCACAAAATATTAAGCCCCAGGCTAACTATGACCACAGTTTAAAATAATGTGAGCTACGTTATCATTCATTCTCTAAGTGTCTTTGATAAGGTCTAAAGAATTAAGCCCTAAAAAAATAAGTTTAAAATGATGATTTCAAAGCTTTAAAAAAGTGAAAAATTACAATCACTCAAATTGACCGGATTCACCCACCCATTTCCTCACATAAACTTACTGTGTGTAGATCTAGGCTATTTCATCCTCCACCGGAGTAGAAATTGTTTATTCATGCATATCTTCCCAGTGGAAGCATAAGTATTCAATATTTTGTATTCTATAGTGTTGAATTGCCCATATGAAAAGTACTTTGTAGCTCAGATATCAAAGTTTTATTTTTTTTTCATTGAAGTTCCACAATGTTAGCCTGTTACTTTAAACTAATCTCATGAAATCAAGTAAAATATAAGAACGCTCACACATACACCCTCACTTAAATGATCCATCATTCCTCCCCACCCATATCTCAACACAAAGTAGGGTATACGCACACAGTGGCATTTCTTACTGAGAGAAAACATCAGTGCACTACATATTTTTAATTATCTAATTAATGTTGTTCATATCTCAGACTCAGTTTTAAAAGGGATTCAATGTAAGACTGCTTGAAGATAGGTCTGTTGTTCGAGGTATTGAGTATTGGGCCCTTTAAAGAACACATAATTGCGAAATAAAGTGGTTCAATGTTCCGAAAATGAAATTCGAAGCATTGTGGGCCTGATATTTGTGTGTAGTTTGATTTTGATTTAAATAGGCAAGTAAGGAACAAGACAATAAACCATGATACATTTAAAAGAAATATTGCTACATTTGAAATTCATATATTTAGCACGTTTTACTTCATTGTTTTGTCACCTTAAGATTTTTTTTTTAATCTTAAGCCGACAAAACAATGAAGTGAAACGTACATTTATATCAGAATAGGAACTAATCCTTCTTTTATCTCATATGTAACTGTAATAGTTTCATTAAGTTTGATCACTGGTACATGCCTATGGTAAGATGCAATAATTAAAATAACAGGCTAACATTGTGGAGCTTCAATAAAAAAAAACAAATGTCAAACTTTGATATCTGGACTGCATAGTAGTGTTTAAATGGACAAATTAACAAGCTAGAATACAACAGTTTGGAAAGTTATGCTGCCACTGGCAAGATATGCACGAACAAACAATTGCCACTCCGGTGGATGATATAATAGCCTAGATCAGGCGTGGTTCTACAGGGGCTTTGGGGGGCAGCCCCCCAAAAATTGCTCAAGACCCCCCCCCCCAAAAAAAAAAAAAATCGGACAAAAAAAAATTACAATGAAAATATCAATATATAAACTGAAGCGATCTAGCAAAGATGAAATATTGATAGAAAGACGTAATGAAAAAGTTTAAATAGGTATTTACCATGCCTAGAAACACGTCTTTTTAACACATATTTTAAAAAAAAATCCTACTCCTGCTCAGTCGCTTCGCTCCCTCGACTACCCATTTACATTTTTTCACATAGGTCTACTTACTGTACATCGTCTTATAATCCTGACAACAATCCTTATAATAATTTTCATATATACCTTTCAAATATGTATTTACTGTGCTTAGAAACATGTCTTTGCTACGTGTATTTCAAAAAATTCTTGCCGTGGGTTCCCCATCCCACACCCGTCCGCCCTCACGCAAGTATAGATACCCGATTACAGTTTTTCACATACTTCCTGAACATTTTCTTTTTAAATCGTGAATCTTCATCAAATATACCCACTGGCGTAGCCAGGGGGACACACTAGGGCCATCCCCCTATTCAGCAGCTAAAAAATTAAAAGAATAAAATAAAAGTCACAAAAAAATCACGGCACAGACGCAGGTGCGTCAAACCATTTTTCGGATAAGAGGGGACAATATTTTCATTGGCGTGGAAACGAATTGGCAAAATTTTCGGCGCGCAAAATTGCAATATAAGCTAGCAAATTTTCGCGCAAGGTGTGTCGCACAATTAAATATTGTGTAATAGTTCAATGGTTTTGTAGTTCATTGCGCTGTTCTTGCACTACGTTTTAAGAATGATTCAATTTGTCATTTTTTTAAGGGGGGCAAACGTAAGAACAATTCAAAGTTTTCGGCACGCTCCGCGCGCAGAATTGCAATAATACATTACGCTGACACGTTTTTCGCAAAGCGCTCAAAAAGTTGAACATTGTGTAATGGTTTTTGATGTGCTTTGTGCTATTCTTGCATTACGTTTATAAGAATGATTCAATTTGTCAATTTTTTTTTTGTAGGGGAGGGGGCAAAAGTAGGGAAAATGTCAACATTTTCGGCGCGCTTTGTGCGCAAAATTGCAGTACAGTAATACATATGTTAACAATTTTTCTCGCAAAGCCGGAACAAAAACCCAAAATATTGTGTAGGTTTAATGGTTTTGTAGTGCCTTACGTTGCTTGTGAAACATAGTACCCTCCCTACTCAAAAGTATTGCAACATACACTATAACGCATGCATTTTGAGTTGAATGGGTCTTTCTATAATGATGTCCTAATGAAGTTTATAATTGGAAAATAACAAATTATTTCAAAAGAAATCAATGAATAATTGTTTCTTTCCTTCTCCACGGCGGAGAGATTATCAAATGCAGGCCCACCTACGGCAGAGGGTCTGGAACATAAGAATTTGACATTTTTTCGCCTCACTATAGGGATGGGGTGTTAATTCACACTAGCATTGTAATTCAATTTCATATTTCCGGTGAAATGGTTTGGATGGCTTGGAAAGACTTCCAACAAACAAAAAATGCTATTGTGTACCTGTGACACGGTCCCAGAAAGAAGACACCACGCCGCAAAGACGAAAGCGCCTCCTACCTTCATAAGATAGTGATAAGGAGGATAAGGCTACTAATATAAAGATGATGGCCTTCTCTCCACATTATTATATCACATGTACTAAAAACTCGCATTACAGCAAATTTTAGGATGTTTGCAATAATAGACCGCCTTTAGAACTGATAAAGAATAAAATATTACAATTTAGGAGGTCCTTTTCTGAAATATTGTGCGTATCATCCTTATCGCTATTTTATGAAGACAGGAGGCGCTTTCGTCTTTGCGGCGTGGTGTCTTCTTTCAGGGACCGCATCAGAGGTACGCATTGACATTTTGTGTTTGTAGGAAGTCTTTCCAAGCCATCAAAACCGGTTCACAGGAAATATGAAACCGAATTACGATACTAGTGTGAATTAACACCCCACCCCTTCAGGGAGGCGAAAAAATGTCAAATTTCATGTTCCCGCCCCTCTGCCGTGGGCGCGCCTGCATTTGATAATCTCTCCGCCTTGGAGAAGAAAGAAGGAATAATAATTATTGGTTTCTTGTCAAATAATTTTGCATTTTCCAATCATAAACTTCATAAGGACACCATTATAGAAAGACCCCTTCAACTCAAAATGAATGCGTTATAGTGTATGTTGCAATACTTTTGAGTAGGGAGGGTATTTTTCAATTTGCCATTTTTTGTCTGCCCCAATATTTTCATTGGCGTGGTAATAATACAATTAATGGTTTTGCAGTGCTTACGCAGCTTTTTAAACATATAATTTTTCAATTTATTAGTTTTTTTGGGGGGAGGGGGCAAAACAATATGTTTGTCAAAATATTTTCATTGGCGTGGGTATAAAGTGTCAAAAATTTTGGCAAAACTTTCAATATACGCTGGCAATTTTTCAAGAGAGGTGCGCAGCAAATTAAATATTGTGTATGTTTAATGGTATTAACATTACTTGTTAAACATAACGTTTTTCTTTCAATTTTCTTTCAATTTTCTTTCAATATTTTCATTGGCGTGGTAATAAAACGTCATAATTTTCGGCGCGCTACGCGCGCAAAACTTTCAATATACGCTGGCAATTTTTCAAAAGAGGTGCGCCGCAAAATTGAATATTGTGTATGTTTAATGGTTTTGTCGTGCCTTGCACCACTATTTAAACATATTCTTGCATTATATTTTAAGAATTTTGCAATTTGTTAACTCTTTAGTAGGGGTATAAGTAAGAAAAAACGTCACGTTCTGCATAGGGGTGATCCTTCACTCGCCCTTCCCACATAAGAAGTAGCTACTCCTCCATGCAGCATATAGGTCTAAATATAAAATGTGATTATTCGGGCAGTAATCAGATATTGTGATAAATAAAAATGTGCCCCCAAAACAAATACAATATGATAATAATCTCGCTGATTGAAATTTTTTAAGGTAAAAATGCAAATATTATTGTCTAATTAGCCGGAGTAACAAATTGAAAGTGGAAGAAATATTCAGATTGATTTGTCGCTAAAGGGAGCCAAAAATATAGATTCTTAAAGGTGAAAATGCATTTTTTTTTTTTACCCTGGGAGGGGAATCCCCTCCCAGACCCTCCCAAAAGCTATCCCAATTCTACCCCACCCCCAAAAAATGAATTTAAAAAAAATGAAGAAACAAAATGACCCGTCCTACCGACCTCTGTGTTTTGTTTGTGTGTGTGGGGGGGGGGGGTATGTTCCTTCGGTTAGTCGATCCTCCACGTCTGCCCCCTATTGAAAAATCTTGGCTACGCCAGTGAATACCTGTATTTTCCCATGTCTAGAAAACACCTCTTTTCTGTTCGTATTTTGAAAAATTTTCTAACGTGGGAGGGGCCCCCTCAAACACACACTCCTCCCGCTCCGTCGCTTCGCTCCCTCGCTAGTATGACTACTCACATACAGTTTTCCACATACTTCCTGTAGGCCTACAACTTTTTGAAATCCTAACTGCAATCCATCTTTCTAAAATATACCTTCAAATATAGGAATTTACCATGCCTAGAATCACATCTTTTCTATTTTCAAAAAGTTCCTACCGTGGGAGGGGCACACTCTCCCCCCGTTCGCAGGTTTCGTTCCCTCGCAAGTATCACTGCTCAATTACATTTTTCACATATGTCCCGTAATCTTTTTGAAAATAATCCCTAATTATATTAATAAAGTATACCTTTGAAATATTAATTTACCATGCCCAGAATCACGTCTTTGTGTATTTTCAAAAAGTTCCTACCGTGGAGGGGGGTATCCACACCCTCCCCGCTCGGTCGCTTCGCTCCCTCGCATCTTTTTGTCAAGCCCCCCTGTAGCCCCCCTAACTTTTTTGCTCTAGAACCGCGCCTGGCCTAGATCTACACATGCTAAGCGTATGGGAGCCTGGGCAGGTGAAAACAGTTAACTTGAGTGCTTGTAGACTTTCACCTTTTAAAGCACTAAATCGTTATTTTGAAATACCTTTGTTCAGGGCTTCATTTTTAGACCTTATAAAAGACACCTAGAGTATGGAGGATTATGTAGCTCACATTTTTTCAACTGCGTTCATCGTTAGCCTGTGGCTTTAAATAAAGACAGACAGGATAATTTTACAACAGTATCAACACATATCTAGGAGGTAACTTGGTTTTGTTAAGGACAGCAACATTTTTTGATAGTCTATTGCAGATAGCACCAATGTTTTCATGCAGTTTATTTTACCATCAATCAACATGCCTTCAAAAGTCCACACGCCATAGATGTTGTTTCTGAATAGCATGTATTGTTTGGATTCCAAACAAATCAATTTACGTTGAGCCATTTAAATTTAAATGATAAGTTTAAAGTAGATGTCATAGACGGTTTATGTGGCATGCACGCACTGGTGTTAACTGCAAATAGAATAAAATAGAATAAAATAAACTAAAAATGAAATAAAATGAACTGCATAGTAAAGTTCCCAGGATTGAGCCCTGGGACACTCTACATCTAACGGTCACGAAATAAAAGTCTGCGTCTTTAAAAACTTACACATTCTCTTCTGTTACTGAAATAAATATTGAATCATTTCCAAAAGACACCACGGATTAATAATAAATAAAGCTAGCTTGTGAAATACAGTTGAGTGATCTAAAGAACCAAAGGCTTGTTAAGATACAGAAACATGTCTGTGATAAACCCCTCAAAAGAGTTTTCAAAATTTTCGAACACCCCCCCCTTTTCTAAAGGGGTGTTTAACACCTAAAACACCCCCCTTTCGCCAAAGGGGTGTTTGAACACCCCAAACACCCCCTGCGTACGCGTATGAGTTGGAGGAAAGTTTTCTTGGTAGTACTTGAGATGTGGCGATTTAATTTGTGCACATTAGGCCATATAGGCAATACTGTAATTCCTGACACTGTAGTAAGCGTTAGGTAGTTACCGTTGGACGATTGTAAAACTGTAATGAAATTTCAAATCACGAAAGTGTTCGTTTCCCTCCTGGAGCAAAGCAATGTCCCTTTATGGTTGTGTTTAGTTCAACAGTTTCAAGGGCCTTACTCCCGGGTCTTATTCTGTTTTCCCTTCAACCACATCACACAGACGTCGTGGAAGACTACCTTGATATGGTAACCTGCGTCGGAGTATTACCCTGGCTGTCATTTCCTGAAGATTAAAGCAGTCTTGGGTTGATTCTAATAACTTCAGCAATCGATTATTTTGCTCAGTGTAGTTTCTCGCTACATCAATTGGCTTTTCTCCACTTCCATCCATCTTATAAATGGAACATCCATGTCGAATAAGTACAACAATAATTCCCGATGTAATGTCGTAGTCATAGTCTTTTTCGTATAGTTGAATCGCTAAATGTAATAGGGACTCCCCATCTGCGGTTGTACAGTCAACATCCTCGAATAACAACATGCGATGAAGAAAATGCCTCACCCTTTCACGAATTTCCCTCAAATCAGCGACAACGTCATTGCTATAACTAAATATGTCCATGAATCCAGGTATTGTTGAAACGCATTTTCTCGCCTCCTTGTCAGTCACATGTCCGGCTATTTTGCTCCACAAGTGCTTCATGCATTTCTCCACGATACTGCATATTTCGTCAATTTCATCCTTCTTATCACACCGCCACACAAAATAGTGCAATGCATGTCCAATGCAGTCAGCAATACGCCTAGCGGAACTTATCTCAATCGACTTTACATGATGGACGATGATGTCAGCAACTGGCTCTAGAATTTCGATTACATCGTTAAAGGAAGGAAACACTTCTTTGTACAAAAACTCACTACTAACAACTTCTACTAGAACTTCCAACATGGGTTCTATTCCTGACGATGTAAGTGAATCTGAGGCCAGTTGGAAGGTGACACCGTATTTCAGGAATTGAAAATCGTCTGTCAACTGCCTGTCAAACACCCGCGGCCAAAGGTACTTTCCCTTGATCTCTTTTGGTAGAATTCGATCCAAGACAAGGAGAGCCTCTATAACCTGTAATATGGGCTGATGTTTTATCTCTCGCAAATCATCCAGGTTTCTACACTCACAGCGATCACCATATGTTCTATCAGGAGATGAACGTTTGTGGACAATATCATCAGGATTTTCATAACGAAGTACCATAGCCTTCTGAAACCATTCAAAGGCTTCGAAATGCTTGTCGTAAATTGACATGGTGCTAGCGAGTAGTTCAAATGCATCTATCTTGTCCACCTTTGAGATGTTTGAATAGTAAACCAGAAGGTCTTCAACAATGTCTTTCATGCCATGCAGAGCGGCACATAGCAATGGCGATAAACCAAGCGCACTGCACTTTTGAACAGCACCGTGTTTCCATAACAATTTCACAATCCGTTGTCTTGCCTTGACTCTCAATTCTGTATTTTCATAGAATTGTGAATAATGAATTCTGGGTTCTTCGCTGCCGTCTTCTGCGTTTAAACAATGTGCACCGCAGACAAGGTGAAGGGCTGTATTATTACACTTTCCACAAGCAAGATTGGGATCAGCTCTCCTGTCCAGCAATACCTCGGCGATTTCCACCCTCAGGTCACGGCAGGCGAGCATTAATGGTGTTCGTCCTTGGCAATCAGGACCATCGATAACAAATCCCTCGCCAGCTTGATCAATGTAGGTAATCAGCTGGTCAGCACTCCTTATATTACCACTATCGATCAAAGACGCTAAGTTCGCTAACCCGTCAGCCATATTTACATGCCTAATATGCTGATGTATACTCTTCTGTAAGGATTTGTCTGATTCTCATGCAAGTTCACTGATTCACGAAACCGGCCTTGAATGTCGTGCTTGACTGACTCCTGTAAGCTACTACAGCATGCAGCGTATACAAACTTACCAAGAGCATGAACTAGTTGAACGGTCCATGCATAATCACAATAAATCAATACAGGACATATTGTTGTGTAGCTTTCTATAGTTTCTATTCTGATTACAAAATAAATCAGTATCCACCATGCTTGTTCATGCTCAAGTACACAAATTCGAGTCAATTCAAAATTCCAGCCTGAAAATATATACTCCAGTATAATGTTTCAAATTATTTGCTTCTGGAGGAATTTGCGACATCTCCCAATCATGTCACTGTTGCTATATGTAGATGAAATCAACACTTTCAGTGCCACATGCATAATATTACATACAAAGTCAATGGAGTTTTGTTTATTTGCAATGGTTGAGGACCGAGCTATACACAATAATATTTCGCAATCCACGGGTACCGTGCGCTTAAGGTTACATGTCAAAGTGTAGTCTGACTGCCAGACCATTATTCTGATATCAACAGGCAAACTTGTCTTCAGCATTCGCTTCGCGGATAACCTTCGCGGATGGCCCCTGCTTCGCAGGGGAGGTCTGAAATTCAGACTAGTCAAAGTGACATCCGCTAACCACAGTTATTTTTAGGACATGCATCACTCCTGTAACAAATCTAAACAAAGGTCTTCATCGTCATACTTTGCTAATGTTCATCGTATATTAGTATAAGCATGAACATATCATATTTGGACTTGGGACTTCTAGTGAAATCAAAAGAACAAAGGGCAGGTAAAAAAAAAAAATCTCCGGCAATGTCGCACGAAACCCTTTCTGCAAGAACGATTCTTTACAAGTTGTTTCACCCCCTCCCTCCCCACCGAGCACTGTATACACAACTCATTTCCTGGTCTGCGTGAAAATCACATTTTTGCCATAACTTCATCATTTTAAGGTCTTTTTACGTGCTTTTGGTGTCTTTACCTATGTTTTAGGGGTCATGCAATCTATTTATGAATACAGAAAGAACCACAGATAAGTGGAGGTTGACTAAGTACCATTTTTGACCAAATTTGCCCCATTTTCCCTCCCGAAATTAGTATATTTGACTCGGGGTAGACTGTAAATCGATTATGCTTCAAAACCAACATTGACATATTTCAGTGGAAGCAGCTCATTGTCCTGATCAATATGACACAATTTTAAAGAAAATCGGGAGAAAAACGTGAAATTGCTGGCCAAAAACTTGATTTTGAGGGACATGTGGAAAATGCTGAGTCAGCGTTGGACAAATTTAGGAAAGGACAGAACTTTTAACTGAAAAGGGTCAATTATGGTGTTTATTTTTTATTTTTTTTTTCAGCTTGATAGATCAATTGGCACAGTCAATTGCTCCGAGTATTGAAGAAGTAATAAAAAAGAAGCAAAATAGATATTTTAACAGTTACTAATGTACATACACCGTTCATATATATACTTGTACTAGATATTGGTTAAAATTCTTAAGTTTATGCATGTACATGAAAATTTAACATCATGGAACCAATTTTGCTGCTTGCAGCATTAGTAATACTTGCATCATTGCTAAAAGTAAACCCATCATTGTCATGAATCTATATTAATAGACTTATACTTCAACAAACAAGCATTGCGATTATGTGTAAATCTCGCGTAGGCCTACATGTATACTTAACATAGTGCTTAGAGGTGTGGGTGATAAACGTAATTGATAATATTTAGGACTATTAACTTGGAAACTTTATGGCAACGTTTGCAGGCAAATAGCCTAAGTAAAATGACTGAAACAGTGTCTCAACGAAATATAATGATTGTCAAGAACATTTCATTATATGTATTAGATAAGATCCCGAGATAACATTATTTGACACAATACGGTCAACGCATAGTGTCTGAATGTGCAACAGCGTTGGATACTGTCACCCATTTTCAGTACTTGAATACTCTAAGGAGGTT
>JZLH01S0031235.1:47243-61118 GCA_001188425.1 Eucidaris tribuloides
TAACTTATGTCAATATCCCTTGTGGTATTGTGTGGCTCCCCATGGATCTTATTTTTATCTGGCCCAGATAAAATTAAAATACTAGTATGTTTATGCTTGATTCTCCTTAAGTAAACAAACTAGAGGCAAATCCTTCCAGCTGGGATATCCATTTCAGCTAGTGTACAGTTGGTATATATTTTAACTGATTTGGTTCTTGAGGCATTTTCAAGTGTTCCCAATCATGTCACTAACCTTTAATTTTTTTCACAGAAGTTATAGTTTTATATGCATTTAATCAACAAATATTATCATTATTATTTTTTACTAGTAGTAGAAATAGTAGTATTACTATCTTCTTCTTTCGTATGAGGTAGTAGTATCAAATCATGTTATTTCTTGAAGCTGGGTAAGCCAGTTGACTTGTGCATCCTTGTGCGTTGTTGTGGAATAATCTGTCACAAAACCTGAGAAATGCTCAAACAGTTAACGCTTTTACCAGTATGTACTGGCGCATGCACAGAACTTAATGTCGTAGTTATATTGTAACTGTTTATCTATTGTGTTAATGTATTTTTTTTTTCTGTTGTATTAAGATTGACAGACAACACCGCTTTACACCAACAGGGCCCCCAGGGAGAACAGTGCTAGCTCACTGATGGGGCTACCCTGTATAAAGAACACTTAATAATAATAATAATAATAATAATAATGGGCTTGACAGATCAGTCATCCCATCAGGGGGTTAGAAAACAGGGCAGTTGGAGATGACATGGCCTACTGTGTGCTCGTCTGCACCACAGATGCATGCCAGTGATTGATGAAGTCCCCAGTGGTACATCTTAGCATGGATTCTTCCAACCCCAGTTCACAGCTGATTAAATGTTACCCAATTCCTCCAAGGTAGCTCAGAACCAGCTAGAGCTTTGATGCCAGGGGGAATAGTGAATTGCCATGGGTGAACCATCTCTTCCCAGCTCCTTTTCCACTCTTGGATTAGGCTAAAGTCTAATGTGCTGAGGGCAGCTGAATGTCGAGAGAAAGATTGACATGATCGAAGCCAGGCATTGGCGACCTAGTGCACAGTCCAGTTTTCTGGTGTGGGTACTCCTGCACCATGCCTGTGCTCCTATGCGAAGGATGGATGTTGATGCACCCATGATGTACTACTATTATTAATACTATTATTTTTTCTTTGCATATTTATTTTCATAGAATATTTTGTCTGTGATAACTATCTGAAGTTTATCAACCGATCATCAGTTTGTGATGTCGCTTTGGATGATTGATAGGGATGATAAATACTTGCGGGTAGAATTTTCCTCATGATCTTGAATTTGTTATGCAGTTTCTTGTTTACAGAAGTAAGAAATGTTCATATAATCAGGAAATACAAGGGAAAATCATATTCATATTGAAGTAAATATGTATGTGGGTTATACTGAGCTTTTCTGAATGACATTAGCATTTATTTTAATTGTTGTATTATTTGATTAAATAATTGAAAAATTAATGGGCAAACTCTCCTAACAACAACCTTTTGAGTACATTTGTAACTCTGTGCTCGCTGAATTAATTCTAAGGGTATAGTAATGATGATTGTTATTTTGATATTTTCTTTAAATCTGGCTTTCCTTTACCTTTGATACTGGTAATCATTCTATAGATGTTGCTTAAGCATTATGTCCACTTGTGTCAGTACAAATATAACAGAGAAAACTAATTATTAAATGTACAAATATGCAAAATTGCAGCATTTGTGTGTAAAGGGGTAAAAATATACTGTATGTTCTTATTTTATGTATATATTTATCTCCCCAAAAGACTTTTTTTGGTGAAAGGATCATGGATAAAGAATAAGAAATTTGCAAAATCCTAATCAGAAGAGATGAGGGTATAGATGATTTTTTGAATTGTTCACTTGCTTCTTTATTTATTTCTAATTAACACAATAAAAAATATAATATATACACAGTAATATAACACATGGAATAATAAAATTGCTTTGCTATCTCTTTTCATTTTGCTCAGTGAATAAGTTGACATCTGGTCAAAATTTGACCGTGTTTTCACACAATTATCCAAACTACTACCCAAACAATGCGTACGCTCTGTGGCTATTCACATCCAACTCCACTACGAGTGATTCAAGCGGCCTGGTGTTCATTGTCAGAATAGTTCATTTGGATCTGAATTCATATTATGACACACTAAGGATTGGACCTGGTGTAGATCATACCAATAACGCCACAGTTTACTATACTGGGTATACGTACATTTCTTCACGAACGGTGGTCATCCCTGCTTCAGACATCTTCATTCAATTTACTTCTGGCAGTTACAGTAATTATGGACGGTTTGAACTGCAGGTGTCTGTATTGTCTGCAGGAGGTAAAAGTTAAAATTTTCTGCCGTACATTTTATAAAAATAAGCATTGTAGCCTTTAAATTTTTTTTTCTTTTGCATTTGAGCCTAATGATCAAGTGAACTCTTTGTGCATTATCCTAAAAGTTTTGTTAAATTCTTTGCCTTTTATCCATCTAGATTTAAGTAAGATCCGAGCTTTATCAAATGTAGATACTTGTGTAGGTACATTTATCAAAACGGGTCCCAGTAGTTGCTTGTTTGGCCCTTGAAATGGAAAGCATTTGGTGGAGCTGATCAGAACATTTGTAAATTTTTATTTTTGCTGTCAAATGTACGATATAACCAGTGAGCAGGAATTAGATATTGTAATCAATGTCTACTCCCAAAGGTGCTTTAGCGATGGTGCCTTAACCCTAAAAAGGCTGGGAGAATTCCACCTTCCCAACAGTTTTTCAACGATAAAGAACTGAAAAAAATTAGGCCCCGGCATGTATTAACTTTTGAGAGTAATTCTTGAAAGTAAATATTAGTATATGTGATGAAATATATTCACTTTTATGTAAATTTATGCCTGGAAACTCAGTTTGATTGTCTTTTGCTAATAATTTATAAAAATCTCTTTGTTGTTTAACATTAGCTTAATTAACAAAATGGTGCATATTCATTTTTGGGATCCTTTTATTTTTGTTTTCATAGAATATTTTGTTTGTGATAACTATCAAACATTTATCAACCGATCATCAGTTTGTGACTGTTCTTTGGACTGCATTGATGGGACTGATGAAAGTACTTGCGGTAAGAATTTTCCTCATGATCTTGAATTTGTTAAGCAGTTATAGATATGTGTTTACAGAAGGTTTATATGATCACGACACACCAAGGAAAAATTACTATCATAAATCATGTGTTTGGAGTATACTGGTACTGATTATACATGTCATCTCCCACTTGAAATTACTGGAGGAATTACCCTTTCTCTGCTCTATATAGACCTGTTTATCAGATGAGAATGAAGTGTTAACTCTTTGCCTTGTGCATTATGAATACCTAGGCTGCTGGATTATTTTCAGATCTCCCAATAAACAGTGCATTATTATAACAGGTGCACTCATCGCAATCAGCTGGATCCTGGTGTCCAACAGAAAGTAATGAGTGTAGGGCAAAAGTAGGTTGGTATTTAGCATGAAAGAACAGAAAACATTGTTCCTTGTATAATGCTACAACTTGCCAAAAGCCACTATTTTTTTGTTCATGCAGACCATTGACCAAAGTCAAGCGGTAGGTGAGCCACAGCGGTGGTCCATCCCGTAATGTTACGTTCCGTTCATTAACTTTTTTATTTACTTCAAGAAGAAGGATTTTGATTAAAACTTGGCCTAAATACAAATGACATAGAACTGATGGAGCTGTTGTTCCAAACAAAATATGGACTCAAGTGAGCGGCAAAGGTCATAGTCTCTTTGTCATGAATGCAATTGTAACTGGAGTATTTGTAATAGCAGTCAGTGGATTTTTCATAAAACTTTGCTGAAGTAAAATAAAATGATTGATGCAATCTTTTGGTCAAGAAGATTATGGGTCAACAAGGTCATAGGTCACATTGTGTGCAACTCATATGTAATTTAACTTATTTATGCAATATTTTAAGAATAAGACCAAGCTGGATTTTCCTACAAATTTGACTTGAAGGTCATGTATTATCATTGAATAGATTGACTGATCAAACATTATGGGATCAACAGGCCAAAAGTTCGTGGGCATCACTATTGGCGTTTATATGCAGTCAAAAATACCATGTTGTCTTTCATTACATACTGCCATATATTAAGTAAAACAAGAATTGGATTTCCTTGAAAAATTATCTAATGCTAGATACCATCATAGAAGGATTAATTAGTAAAAGGTCAGCAGGGCTCACTGTGTCCTTGCAGGCAATTTCTCCTTGCTTTTACTATGATGTAGTCATGAATACGAATTGATTTGTCATCCAACTTAGGTGAAGTACGATGTTATGATTAGAGGAATGATGTTCTTTCATAATCAAAGCGTCACAGGTCACTGTGAAATTGGCCTGTCAATATAGTGGCTGTGTAACATTGATATTTCCTGTGATTATCTCAAGAAAAGTGAAAACTGGATTTTAATGAAAACTTGGCTTTATAGTATCACCACAGACAGAATTACATTAATTGAATTTAATGTCATTGCGGGGTCAAAAATTCAAGGGTCAAAAGTTATAGCACGGCAATTTGTATTCGTATGTTTATGTATTTTTCATGTAGTGTGCATCTATTCGTGATAGTCAAATACTGAATGATGATTTTCATAAAACTTGGTGGTTGGGAAGCTCATCCTCTCTGGATCCAGCGTCTCTATACAAAATGATTGCTAATTTGTAAAGGGTTTGTAAACATGTCCACAGCTCATTTCTGGAGTTGTAATGGCAGGTAATTACTGTTGGTAAGCAGGAAAAAGAAGGAAAAACTTTATGGGTTGGCATCAGTGGAGGTTGAATCGGCTAGGGAGGGGCAGGGGCATAATAACCTGTCTACTGTCACAGGCAGTGCATATTTCACTTGGTTTACTGTTGCTCACAGACAGTTTATTGGAAAGGACTGTGTATTGTCGTGCAGTCTTTCTGCACAGTCTCCAAAATTTCTCGTGCGTAGACACTATTTGTGCCAGTGACACATTAAGAGTAAAAATAGGAAAGAAATACAGAATATTTAATCCAACTGAGGAAATGTGGAGTGTTGTACTATCTGCCTTAATAATTGTCTGTATCTCTTTTCTTTCTGCTCAGTGAATGAATCAGGCACCGCGGGAGATTTTAACGCGGTGTGGTCTTCACACAATTACCCGAATTAACTAACCCAAACATTGCCATATCGCTCTGTGGCCTGTTCACGTCAATTCCACAACGGGGTGATTCGAGCCGACCTGATATTCATTTGTCAGAATAGTCCTACCTAAAAATTTTGGGATCTATTATGACACACTGAAGGATTGGCGTATCCAGTGTAAATGGGTAGGCAATAACCGCAATATATTACTTACACCACATTATAGGTTCCATTCTTCACCAACAGTTGGTCATCCCTGCCTTCAGATATCTTCATTTTGCAATTTACTATCAGACAGTTTACAGTAATTTATGGCACGGTTTGATCTGCAGGCTGTCCCTACTTTCAGCAGCAGGTAAAGGTTTCTTGACAGTTTTACTTTATTCAAAAATCTTCCTTTTTCAGAATTTTTGTATTGTTTGAGCTTAATGGCTCAACATAAGGCAATATCAACCTCGCTTCAATGCACTGTTGGTAAAACCTTTTTATGCCTCCGCAACGAAGTGCCGGAGGCATATCGTTATTTCGGACCGTTTGTCCGTTCCGTTTACCGGTTCTTGGTTACGCCGATAATTAAGAACTCTTTGCTCGAATTTTGATGTGTAACTAGGACCGAAGTATGTACTATGACGGCACCAATCGAACCTGATGTTTGAATTTTCGGAGATGAAGGTCAAAGGTCACTGGGCCTATAAAGGGTATGTCTGATTTTTGGCTGCGTCACCGCGGCGTTCGTAAGCTGATATTGCTAAACCTTTTTATGCTCTCGGCAACGAAGTTGCGGTCAGCCGGAGGCATCATGTTTTCGGGCTTTGCCGTTCGTTACCGGTATGCGTTGGTTACGGCAGTAACTTAAGAACTCGCTGCTCGAATTTTTGATGAACTAGGACAAGCTATGTAACTATGAGGCACCAATAGACTGATGAATTTTGGGAGATTGAAAGGTCAAGGTCACTGGGCCTACAAATATGTCTGATTCTTGGTCTCGTACGCACCCGACAGATAACTTGAGAACGGGCCGCAGTCGCATTTTCATGTACTTGAATGAAGTATGTATATGAGGCACCAAATGAACTGATTCGATTTTGTGAAGCTGAAAGGTCAAATGTCAAGGCTCACAGTGCCTAAAAGCATGTCTGATTTGGGCTTAATTTCAGGCATAACTTGAAGAACGGTCAGTCGCACATCTTTATGTAACGTGGATGAAGTATTTATTATAGCCACTAATGAACTGATATAGATTTGGAGTTGAAAGTTCAAAGGTCTCATATGTCACTGGGCCTAAAATATGTCTGCGATTTTGGGCTCGTTACCGCGATTAACCTTGAGAACGGTCTTGTTTGGCATTTTGTTTGTAACTGTGTGAAGTATTACGGTATTGAGGCAGCTAATGAACTGATTAGTTTGTGGAGCTGATAATGTCAAGGTTCAAAGAGTCTTCTCTCCCACTCTGGCCTCTAAGTGCCATATCCGGCAGACGTAGGCGCATCATGGCGTGCCAGCAAATCTCTGTCTCCTAGCTGTTTTGAATCAGCTCCCACCCTCCCAGCTTACCGCCCACCTCTCTCTGTAATCCATGCATTCAAGACTGGTCAATGCCAATTCTACTGTTTCCTTCCTCATACACCCTCTTTTTCCCTCTATCGTTTCCTGTCATGCTAAATTTTCAAGAACTGTCCTTTCTAATTAATACTGTCCACCACAAACTTCATTTGCCTAGTTCTTATCTCCATAATCAGCTTTCTCTCCACACAGCTCTTTCTTAGGACTCCATTCATTGGTTACTTCTGTCGCCATGAAATCCTCATGCATGCGTCGCAGGAACGCGACATTTCACAACTCTCGCAAACGCCTTTCTCATCGTCGTGATGTTATTGACCATGCTTCACTTCCATACATCCAGCACAGGGTAGCATGTAACAATTCAGTACTCCGTATATCGAGTCTGCCATTCTGAGTGTTCCTGTATTCTAGGATTTCTCCAAGCTTCGAGAAAGCTGCTGATTTTAAGCTAAATGCAATTGCTCCTATTTAATCCCTTGTACTTCTGGAGTCATCTGCTTATGGTACTACCAAGTAATTGAAGGCCGGTAGTACCTGTTTGAATCGGCGTATGTCACCTTATTTTAATATTGCAATTTTGGAGCTTCCATTATTCTTTGAAATAACCATGCCATTCGTTCTTTTTACAGTTGATTGGACAATACCTTTCCGTTCGCGCATCTCGTAATAACACATATCCAACATCCTCTGAAGGTCTTTCTTTGGGATCTTGCTATCAATACAGTGTCATCGGCTATCGTAGTTTTGTCATTTTGTCCTCCAATTTTAAAGCTCCCCTCTCCTTTTCCAATTCCACTCAGGATGAGTTCACTGTTAAGTAATAAAAAGATCTGGAGAGACATCAACACACCCCTGCCTTACTACCCCTTTCATGTATATGTATATTGCTGAAGTTCTCACAATCAACTCTGCATGCCATGCTGACTGGTTCCAGTACAGGACTTGCCGAGGTAGACGAAGGTCTATTTTCATGTAGGTCCAAACTATGTTGAGATCTCAAACAATTTGTTGTATGGTACCCCTAATTTTATCTAAAGCGCCTTTGAATAATCAATGAGAGCATATATAGACGCTTTTTGGCATTTCTATGGCTCTTCCGTCATGATTTTTTAGAAGACAAATAGTTGCGATTTCTGGTGCCTGCATCTTTACGAAACCACAAACTGCTGTCTTTTCAATCTCTGGTGTATATGGTCAAAGGTCACCGTGCTTAAAAGATGTCTGATATGGGCTCATTTCAGGGATAATTGAGAACGGGTCAGTCCGAATTTTTATTTAACGTGGTGGAAGTATTTATTATGAGGCACCAATGAACTGATTAGATTTGGTGACAGTTGAAAGTTCAAAGGTCAAAGGTCACTAGGCCCTAAAATATGTCTGATTTGGGCTTGTTTACGTTGAATAACCTTGAGAAACAACTTGTTCGGATTTTTGTTGTAACTTGTTGGTGGAAGTTAGTGCTACTTAAGGACCAATGAACTTTGATTAGATTTTGAAGCACTCAAAAGGTCAAGAACGGCTGGTAACGGGCCTGAAAATATGTCTGAGTTTGGGCTCGTTACCGTGGCGATTATCTGAAGGAACGGCTGGTCGGGAGTTGTTCATGTAAACTGGGGCGTGGAGTGAATGTTATTATAAGGCCACACAATGTAGTGATTAGATTTTGGAGGCTTGAAAAGGTTCAAAGGATCAAAGGTCACCAGGCATAATAGGTCTGATTTTGGACTCATTACTGTGATAACTTGAAAGTATGACTGGCTAATTGGGTGGAATGGTACATGGAAGTATCTAATATAAAAGGCAACCAATTTACTGATTCAGATTTTGGAATTGAAAGGCAGAGTCAAGGTCACAAGGGCCTCATGTTCAAATTGAGCTTATTGTCGGCAATAAGTTTAAACTGCTTAATTGGATTTTACTAACATTGCTCCAAAGGTCAAATGGGCTTATTCCATCTCATTGGGTCTTGCTACCATGGTAACTTGAAGCTTTCAAATTACAATCATTGGAATGGGAGTGCGGACTGCGGAGGCATACCACATCGACTGCGACGCAGTCGAACCTGCTCTAGTTTTTTGTCAATCTTGAACTTTTCCCTTTCTAGAATGAAGTAATTAAGAGGCCTACTTTTTATTTAACGTAGATACTGGTTACATTGTTCAAAACAAAATTTTCAGTGTTTTCCTCATCCAGCACCTGAAGATGGATGACATTTGGTCGTGGAGTTTGATCAAGAAAATATAACCTCTTGCTGCTCAATCTTGCGGATTTAATCCAATGAGCAGAGGAATCAAGTTTTTGTAATATAGCTATCTACTTCCAATCGAAATGCTTCAGGCAGTTGGGCTTCTCAGAACAGGACTCTCCCTCATCTAGGCTGAGACCGCAATGTACACTTGACATGGAGTTAGGAATAGAGGTAGTTGTTGTGGTAGTAGTTAGCGAGAAAAAACAGGTAGGCAATTGTGTAGTAGTTCAGCGAGGCTGGTTATAGCTCCGCGCCAAATAAGAGTTTGAATTACACATTATGTGTATATAAAAAAAGTTGTTTGTGTCATAAAAGGGGAATAGGGAATGGGGAAGGCACTCGACCATGTCATTTTCTTTGTAAATACCAGATATTCAGATTTCAAAGTGGTTCATGTGGCCCCATTGTGTCTAAGATATTAGGCTCCAAGGGCCAAACCTCATGTAGCAATGGTAAATATGGCACCACCAGAGAGGTTAGGTGACCTCAGGTTGAGCATTATCCCTCTGGGACTCTAGTTCTTTATGTGTATGTGTGCGTGCTTTCATGTTTTTTTTTTTCATTGGACTAGATTACGTAAATGAAATAACGTAACTTATCATAGCACACTCATCTGTTGTTTAATCAGTCATGTTGATTGACTTTTCATGTTTTTCAGGCGCGACTTTTCCGCTATGTGGAGAGATGGGCACTAATATATCAACCAAACGGTCAGTCTGGGTGATGTGAAAACTGGACTGGCGTAAGACGGGGGAGCGGACGAAAGTGGCTGTGTTAAGATTTGCTAAGCTTCCCCTACTTTTGAAATCTAGAGTATAGCTTGTCTAAAGGCGCATTTTCATTGATTCCAAAGATAAAATCGCTAAAAGGATATCAAGATATTTTTTTGTGAAATGAAGACACATTAAACCAAGTAAACCTTAGCCCTGTGTATTCATGAATGCCAAAGTGCTGATTAATTTCCAAGATCCCGCAATAACAATGCATTGTGTACATGTTCGCTTATGCACAAAGTGACGGGCCCTGTATGGACAGAAGAATGTATTAATTAGTACAGGGAAAATTCTGTGAAATAAGATGAAAGAAACAGGAAATACATTGTTCTTGTACATTGAATAGGCACTATTTCCTTCTTTCTCTCGACGGGTAAGCGACACGAAGTGCTAATAATTTCACCTAAACCTCAAATCAGAACAAATCTCTTTCTAGAAATAATATATTTTTTAAAGGTCCAAAGCAATGGAATCTAATACTTGCAAGATATAGAAATGGTTAATAGTGTGAATGTTTAGGAAGATTTAAACAATACCTGCTCCAAAATACTTACCGTAATATTTCAAAGTCAGGTTCTTTTTTTAATGGTCAATATTTGCATGTTATATGAATGTTTACCACACATGTAGGAGGGTTGGGGAGGGAGAGGGGGTATCTGTGTGAGTGTGAGTGTGTAATATCTGCAAGTTTATGTGTGTATGTGTGCGTGCATGTGTGAGTGAGCTGAGTGTGGTGTTTTTGTGCATGGGACGGAAGGTAATCCGCTCGGTTTGTGTTGTCTCTGTGTGTCATGAGTAATTGAGTATATTTTAAAAGCTATGATTAGAATTTTTGAATAATTCGCTTTTAAATTTAGGGCCACTTCGGTTAAATAAGGTCCCATCAGTAACGCTTTCTGTTGTGTCCCTACACTCCCTTATTTGTGAATGTATTAGTCTTAAGTATGTGTAACTCACAGTTTTGTTTTGTTTGTTGGTTTTGTGTGTAATGTATTTATGAAGTTTGAGTACATGTTTGGTATGGTGTTGTTTTTACGGAAAGTGTTAAATAAATTGAACTTTGAACTTTGAGTTAGTGGTGGTCGACAAGTGGTCCAAGCTGTAGCGTATAAAGAGTCAATGGAGTTAAAAGGGTTTTGATCTCAATTACATTGTCAATTTTTTGAGAAAATATACATATTTAAAAAGGTTTAAGACAAAAACAATACAGGCTCTAGCTAACATTGCCTAGGATTTTAGCGCAGCAACCAAAGTGTTAATGAATTTTTGGAAGTGAAATTATTATTTTGTCTATTAATGAAAAGCTCTTAATTAATGCTCTATATAATGCTCTTTTTAAACTCAATTTTCAGCCCCAGTGCAATGAATTGGTCACTGGGGATTATCGTCGTTGTCATCAAGCACAATTACCGTCCGAAACTACTAAAAACAATGCATACGCTCTTGTGGCTTGTTCAGCGTCCAACTGCCACGATGGGTGATTCAAGCAGACCATGGCATTCATTGTCAGAATAATTCCTTGGTTGGATCTGGATCCTTATGAACACACTAAGGATGGATCCCGGTGTACGATCGTAAACACTACTACATAGTTACTTATGGCTGGAATACTTACTTTCCTCCAGCATAATGGTGTCATCCCCTGCTCAGATATCTATCATTGAATTACTTCAGAGGTTATAGAAATTATGGGCGTTTGATCTGGGCAGGTGTCACTACTTTCAACAGCAGGTAAAGGTTTCTTGCTAATTTATATTGATTGAAGGTACAGATGTACTTAATTAAAATGTTTTTATTGTTGAGCCTGAATGCGCTCATGGGCATATCAACCTCGGCTCATGCCACTGTCAAATCTTTCTAGAAATGAATATAGAATCCTGGTTGTAGTGGTAAAAGTTACAAAAACACTTACAATTGTGGCACGTGGTTGAAGCTAGTTCATTAGCGCTTTGCTCAGTAGCTTTGTGAAAACTTTTTTGCTCCCTGCCATCCCAAGTTCTTATGTCTATGTCATGTACCATAAAGATTCAATATCATAATCATCATGAATAGTGTCTGGAGGATCCTGTGGTTGGATTTGGACCATACATGCCTCGTTGTCTCTCATGAGCAAAGAATGCATGTTAATCGAGGGGGGGGCCTCCCATGGTAAAATTCTAGGGTGCGAGCGGGATATCTGTTCCATCAAGCACAAAAAACAGAGGCACAAGGTAGAAAGAAAAAGCTTCTGAGGTCCATTGAGAAAACTGGTCTCGGGGACGGGCCAATATCGGCCAAAAATCGAACATCATGTTCCGAGCCATACTGCATAACATGACAGAGGGCAAAAAAAGAAGAAAGCCTGGACTTGGGTTCTGCTCAGAAAATCGGTTATCACGGACCAAATAATATCCGATCATAGCCAAAACAGGACATGAACAAGGCAAAAAAGGGTACTCGGGTCAGGCCGGCAACAATAATGAGTGGTGCCTGCGATCAGTATGTCTATACAAGAAAATCTTGGGGGAGGGGGGTAGGATGGGAGCAAAATGTTTTGTCTGATAAAACTTAAAAAAAAAACGCTTGAAGTGTTCCTTAGATTGAAAACAATGGAGAGTAGATCCCTTGTGCCCTGTGCATCCGTTTGTATGTGTACATACGGTTGACGCAAGGGGTGTTTGGGGTGATTCAACCGCCCCTCGTCTGCCAAAGAGGTTGTTAACACCCAGCCCAAACACCCCCTTTTCCCTCGTAATCACCCCCCCTTTTTTCGTCCAAAGGGGGGGGTTAGAAAATGTGAAATAACCCTGACAAACATGGAAAGGTTAAAATATTGATTTTGGCGTGATCTGTGGAAAAACAATTTCCGCCCCCCCCTACTACTTTCATCCGGGCAATCCTGTTGTGTAATCAGTCATGTTAAGATTGGCTTTGCATGATTTCCAGGTCTTTTCAGGGCATGTGGAGATGGACTAATTTATTAAACCAAAACGTCAGTCTGTGATAGTGAATCTGGACTGCGTAGGGAGCCGGGAGCGACGAAAGTGAATGTGGCTAAGAGTTTGGCTAGAGTGCCCAGATGACTGTTTTAAATCTACGGAGTACAGTTTTTCAAATGCCACTCTCCATAACTTCATCAAAATTATCAACTTACAGCCTAAAGTTAGGGTTTATCAATCAGACAAACTTTTCAAATCGATCTGAATGTATGTTTTTGTCATGCCACCAACAGTCAAAATAATGTTAAACTTTACTGAAAATGGGTGTAATGACATTCAATATTGTACATTTCCAATGACAAGAAAAATCAGCTGGGGTCGGTCCAAACTTCTATTTTAAATTTCTTTTTAAAAAAAGGTGGTTTCATTCTTGTGTGATTTTCAGGGCGTTAATAATGATACCAGTCCTACATGAAAAAGCACAAGACAGAAGAAATTTCATTTTTCATGCATTTACCAAACACTATAACACTGGCTTAATACATCATGGAATTACACTTTACTGTAGTGCATCATATGTGCCCGTGCTTATCAAGAAAGCACGTGTGTTAACCCATTGGAGATGATTTGATTTTAATCAATAGTTACAAAGGGTTTTGTCTCAATTACATTGAATTTTAGAGAAAAGTATACAATACTTCAAACAGTCCGAGGTCTTCCTGACTAACATTGCCTTGATTTTAGCCAGCAACCAACAGTGTTAATGAATTTTTGGACGTAAATAATTATTTGTCTGTAATGAAAATGGCTCTAATTAAATGCTATATAATGCTCTAGATTTTGTATAAACCTCATTTTCACCCAGTGAATGAAATTGGCAACTGGGGAGAAATTAGGGTCGGTTGTCTCACGAGGCAAATTATCCGAACTAACTACCGCAACACAATGGCATTACGCTCTGTGGCTGTTCACCGTGCGAAACTCGACCACGACGGGGGATCAAGGCGACTGGCATTCATTGTCAGATAATAGTCTAGCGTGAATCTGGATTCTGTATACACCTGAGCGATTGGATCATGGTGTAATGTAGCAATAGACGCCATATATTACTATTACGGACATACTTACATGTTCTTCACAGGAATTGTGGTCAAGCATACTCAGACATCTGTTGTAAGAAGTT
>JZLH01S0031235.1:92438-105816 GCA_001188425.1 Eucidaris tribuloides
TCAGTTGAAAACAGGTTGAGGAAACTTTGAGGACAAAGACTTGTCATTTTTTTTCATGTCCTTTTTATGTAACGTAACTAACCATAATTAAAAATCTTGTTATTACCCATTGAAACATGTCTCATGATTTTGCTTGGTGTTGTGAAGTAGGTGCCAGTCTAGAGAACTGACAGCACCAAAACAGAAAAAAAAATATCAAAGCATATTCATATAAGAGCCAAACGTTGAGTAAAGTTTGTCATAAAGTGTAACGTAACTAATCATGGAATTGCCCATACTCTTAAGCTGTGCTGTTGTGTGTATCTCTGTCTGGATTGTAAATTGAAACCAACAAAGTAATACAAGACATTTTTCCTCAAAGAAAATTTGAATTATGACCTGAAAAGGATAATGAGCAAAATGTGTTACTGTGAAAGTAGGAGTGAAAGTAGATGTGACCATGGCAAATTTTGTTGTTTACAATCATGTAAGGGCTTGTCAACATTAGCGAGTGAAGAGATTTTAATATTGCACTGACTCGTGATCTGCACATTATCTGTCTTGCATTGCAGTTTGGGTAAATTGGGCATACCTTTTCAATATATTACTTTTTCGGGGGGGGGGGGGATTTGACCATCCAAAGGAAACAGTCTGATCTGAACAGGAAGGAGTTTGTAATTCCAGGGGAAAGGTTTATTATTTTGTTCTTTTTTGCAGAAATGGTGAAACAACAGAATTTTGATGTTATTTTTCATTATCATTTCAAACACTGGGTTCATCATTCCTTGCAAGTTACACAATCCATATTGATACTTCTAACCTTTTAGAATAGGGGATAAAGAAAAACGTAATTATACAGTCAAACCTGTCTTAGCAGAGAGAAGGTTCACCCTACCTTTAAAAGACACTAAAATAACTCCCCCAAAGAACACCTGTACAGAAACGACATATGGGCAATTCCATAAAATATGTACGTCCGACCCCCTATATGTGGGACCTTCCGGAAATGATTTCTTTGATTTCTTGTTCTTACAGGGTTATAATGCTCTTAAATTATCATGGCTTGAGCAGTTTGTGGAAGTGAAGCATTAAAGAATGGAGAAAAATGGGGGGTCGGACGGACAAAAGTTGATTATTTTATGGAATTGCCCATATGTATACAAAAGACACTAATGCAGTTTCCCTTCGGTGTTCTTTCTAGACATGTTTTGACTGTATTATTTCCTGATTTAATTGTACAATTTGTGAATTAAGTTGAGTATGTCAGGGAAAGGGTTAAAAATTGCATTTACCCAATCTGGCAGAGACTCGTTTACTTTCTAGACCATACAGTGCTTCCCAACCTATTTTAACTCAAGCCCCACTTGGAGGCCCATCTAACAAGAAAAAAGTGATTAAAATATGACAATGAAACATTACACTAATGACTGTTTAAAAATAATAAAACAAATTGTGTAGTAGGCCAACTGTCAGTTGTAATGACTAAAATCTGTTTTCAAGATGTAACAGTATATGAATTCTAGTTGTATCATACATGTATAAGATCAGACATTTTAACCCGTTGTCTCCAAGATTCTATAATTCCCATAGAGTTAATACATGGCACATCCAGTTCCTGTAGTCAACAGGGTAATTTTCATGGCTTACCCTGCTACTCACCAGAAAACTTCATGAATTGCTGTTCTAGACGCTGTATATTCTCTTTGCGACCAGCTATATACCTTTGCTTAAATTTCTACAAAAAGAGCATTTTGCAAATTCAACTCTTAACCTGTTGGAGACTAAAAACAAGATATTTTGGGCTGGAATCTGTGGAGAATCTGTGTTATATTGAAATCAAATCGTGTCCAATGGGGTAACTTATGAAGTAGAACAGAAGAATAAAACGTGAGCAAATGTGTTATCAAACAACGCTGTTAAATGATTGGGCAACTTTAAAGCCTTAGCAATAAACACTCGGCGGTCACACTTGTCATCAGTGGCCATGGTGTGACAAGATGGAAAATATTAAAAAAATAAAATCTGTTTCTGAGAATTTGATGTGCGGAACACGTCTGATCATGGCCAGACAGATTTTGATACTGAGCATTTTTATTTAATAGTGTTTTTACTTTCCATCTTGTCATACCATGGCCACTAATGATGAGTGTGACCGCTGACTGTTTATTACTAGGGCTTTAATTTGCCCAATCCTTTTAAGGCATAGTTTGATAACACATTTGCTCATGTTTTATTTGTATTTTCATGCCGCAGCATTTTCCTTTATAACAGAAGAATATTTATTTATTATTGGTTTCTTTGTGAAATATCTCTCACTCTTATGTACTTGAAAGTATGTTAGGATTACAAAGGGAAGTATAAAAGTGTAGCATTAAATTCGTTCCTTGAAGTCCTTTGTAGTTGTCTTTAAAGCTTATTTGTTCATAATTTCTTCACAGCGCAATGCCCAGCCAATCAAACCGGTTGTAGCGGAGGTTTGTTTGAATGCTATGATTCCATTGGCTACTGTGATGGTGTAGTGGACTGTCTTGATGGATCTGATGAACAATGCGGTATAACTTCATGATCTCACATTCTTTTTGTTTTCTCTTCTTTTTCTTTTTAGTTGTAGTTGTAGTATATGCAATGGGCAAAAACGTAACAGTTTCTATGTATTTGGAGGAAATGCATAATTTCACAATATCTTAATAATGATTATAAATATTACATTGTTAGAGAATGTATACTTTTACCTGCAACTTTTGTACACAACACTTTTCTTCAACGTTTATGTGTAGGAAGTTAAAGCTTTTACGAAGTTGACACTGCACTCCAAAAGTTGGTTTACATGGCAAAACGTTTGATATATTAAGAGCTGAGCTAAAGTAACAGAAGCGATTACAGTAGAGACAATTGTACACTGAAGAAAAGGAGGCTTGTTATGCTGATGTAAAATGTATTGTTGTAGTTAAAAAAAAACAGACACAGCCCTGCAATTCAGATCGGACATGCCCTGATATCCGAACTTTAAGAGGCCCCACTATATTCAATACTGTAAGAAATTCCAGTCATTTCCAGCATCCCACCTACTAGTATTGTAAATTATTATTTTCATAGAGTGAAGGGGCGGAATCAATAATTGTAAGTGATAATTTTTATTTTCTTTGGTACATGCATGTAATAACAAAGTATTTCTTGAATATTGATTAATTTTTGTTTTAATCCAGAATGTCCCAACCTCTGGCACGTCAGGTGTGGACCATCCCAGACATGTGTCCCGAGAAGATATTTCTGTGATGGATTTAATTACTGTGGTGATGAAGAGCTGGACTGCAGTAAGTGATGTTTACATTAAAGGACTACTGTCATAGCAAGATGAAACAGTACCCTCTTTGGACTAAAATTATAAAAGGGACACTAATGTCCCCCATGAATCCAAATCTGCTTGAAATGTGTTCTGGAGACAGCTTTTGACATCACAAAAATATACATAAACATTTTTAGTTCTCAACAGTGACCAGAAGTAAAGTGAGAGACAAGTAACTGAGACTCTCTTTTATTTTCTCTGTTCACTGAAGGCATATATGCTGTAAGAGGAAAACTGCTAATTTTTTAGTTGAACATTACATTAAAGCTTGCGATTTTAGAGCTTCTTTTAGCTGAAGATCCTCCAAACAATTACCAAGACAACTACTGGTCAATTACTTCATAGAACAATTGGGTGGGAAAGGGGGGTGTGGTTGTGTTATGGGAGTAATTGTCTTAGGGGGTAGTTGTTGTTACAAGAAGTCATTTTTCTTTGAACGATGTTCAAAGCCGCCACTGGAAAATATGTTGCGTTCTGGTGGACTGTATAATTACTAGTTACTTTCAAAGGAAGAAATGTTTTTTTAATGATAATTAGTTTTCGATGTACCCAATTACAACAGATTGTGTGAGCACACAATCTTCAGACTCAGAGACATGCAAAAAGAAAAACGATAAGAATTAATGAAATTTCGGTGGAAAATACTCAACTGGGCACACCTGGGCACTCTTGACATAGTTTATCAAATAACACTATATTTGAAGATCAGTGTATCTCAAACTTGTTTGTCAGAATTGACCAGAGAAGTGTCAAAATTGGCATAAAAGAAGGGTATGGTTTCCAATATTTTTGACAAAATGCGACTTTGATTTAAGCTTGCTGACATATTTCTTTACACCATTAGTTTTCACTTGTTAAGCCAATTCATAGGTCAAAAAATAACCTTGTTTTACCAATAAACGAGTGAAATATTCACAAAAACATTATCACATATCCAACTCATCTTTGGCTCTTCCTATGAAGTTGGCGGCGTGGAACATCGATCATCAAAGACACCAAAGCACTTGAAGAATTCTTTTGTACTTCCTTAGAAATCTGGCGGCGGCTTGAATTAATTATTTCTTGTTGGGATTTCATTTTTAATACCTCTTTGGTTGTCCAGGGGTAGGGGGCAGTAGTCTGGGTGATGGTTGTCCAGGGCTTCATTTCTAATACCTCTTTGGTTGTCCAGGGGTAGGGGGCAGTAGTCTGGGTGATGGTTGTCCAGGGGTAGGGTGCAGTAGACTGGGTGATGGTTGTCCAGGGGTAGGGTGCAGTAGACTGGGTGATGGTTGTCCAGGGGTAGGGGGCAGTAGTCTGGGTGAGGGTTGTCCAGGTGGTAGGGGGCAGTAGTCTGGGTGATGGTTGTCCAGGGGTAGGGGGCAGTAGTCTGGGTGATGGTTGTCCAGGTGGTAGTTGTCTGGAGTAGTTGTCCTGAGATGGTAACTGCTAGTCCAGGGGTAATTGCCTGCCGGGTGGTAACTGTTCCTGTTGTTCAGATATGCATATTATGTACCCCATGTTGAGGAGCATGTCATGTGACTGCATGGAATCGGAGTCATTAAATTAAATTGTGCCCTTTAACTCATTACACACTGAGTAGATAATAATGACAATTGTTCATTTCATAGTTTCTCTGAATTATGCTTTTCTTATTGCCATATTGAAAATGGTAATTTTTCTATAGATGTTACTTGAGCATGCTTTTTTTTTTTGTCTCCCCACAAAGGTGATGGAGAAAAATAATTATTACGATTGTTCAATTCAATTGTACGATTGTGCACAGATGCAACATTTGCACGTAATGGGGTAAATTTATACCTTGCCTCAGACATAGTTCACAATGAATTATGCTGTGGCTGGACTTAGTTCATTGTCACTCATTTCAGTTTATACCTTATTAAAGCGAATACAGCAGCGTACAAGTAACAAGTTGACCTTTGCTGCAGCATGTAGTAAACTAAGGTTACTTTATGAAAGGATGACTTAACACTCAATGTGCTCCCATCCACAGGCCAGATATGGGTTAATTTTATATTTGTATATATGTTTACAGCTTTTGAGTGTCGAAACGGCCGAGTTGTCAGTCAGCAGTTGGTATGTGACGGTTTCAATGACTGCGGAGATCACTCAGATGAACAGCAGGATTGTGGTAAGGGGACATTCTTAGAACCTTTGCTAAACCCACAGTTTAGTGTGGGTTTGGTCCTTATTTTTGTAGCATTAAACTCACTTCCAGCACTTGCATCTGTCATGTCCTGAAATTACTTTCCAAGTGAAAATAGTGGTAATGTCAAGAGGAAATATGTATTATTGAAATCTTGTTTGTTTTTCCTTTTGGAATTCCACAAACTTTCATGAAGTCGCTGTTTTTGTAATCTTGAGATGTCAAACAGGGGTCTTGTATGTAGTGAGCAAGTACTATCTATATACGCCATATATTTCACGTCTATATATTTTCACAATTTTGCTTCAAGATGGGGAAATCGCGAGAGTATATTTTCACAATTTTATTTTATTTGCATTCACTTTGTACAGAAATGTTGAGAAGTGAAAATTTTCGCGTTCAGTAAGTCACAAAATTTGCGAAAAAATAAAACCACTGCGAAATATTCAATGTAATAGTTAGAACTGCATAGATATGAACAAAGAATAAGACACAAATAATTACCTTACTGTAAAGTACCACGTGTTTACTTGCATTTCTGGGCATTGATTTCAAATTATTATCACAGAAATATTGTTGCTCATATCGTAGTGAAGATGGCCCTTGTTTATATTTACAGATCCAATTTAAAGCCAATGTATAGTTCTGGTAAATTGTAACAAAATTAAATTCTTTGCAATTATGTTTTTAGATACATCTATATGATCTATCAATACCCTAAAATTGCTCACTCTGTCCTATTTTTTGAGAAATTACTCAAAATCTAAAATGTTGTGGGAGGGGAGAAGGGGGACCCCTACATTTCCCATAGGAAATGTACATAATGCTAGATGTTCTCCTATAATTTAAACATCATAATTTGTCACTATAAAACATTTTCAATAGCTTTGATGTTGTTTTCTGGTGTCTGGGTGACAATAAAATATTTTGAAAAGATCAACAAAAAATTTGTGTGATCAACCAAATTATACTTATGCTTTAAGCCATGATATAAATATCACCCTTGTCTAACTGCTTTTTGCATTTACTTTGAATATGCTTACAAAATAGCACACCCATATCCAGGAATATTATTGCAAATATGGACTTGAGAATTGTTTCACTCTGTGAAAAAGCAATATCATGTATTGACTTTGCTTTGTAATGTTTGGTTTGTGATGCCTGATGTGTCCCAATGGGTGCAGCTCGTTGTCCGAAGGTATCACTATCAATTGATGTAAGTTCTGATTCATCCAGGTAAAATGTCAACAAATATACAAACGTAAGTCAAGTTGCCTTGATTTATATAATTATTTATTCCGAAGGTATGTTATTCTTAACATACAGATTTCCTATACCTGTGTACCTGAGAGATTGTTAATCCAGTAATGAAATAGGGTTCATTAATCCAAATGAATAATAACCCTTCGGAAAAACAAACATTTGAAATTATGACTTGTAACCATCCCAATGATCATATATACCAAACTGTTTTATTCCTCAGAATGTACATCCCACCAATATGACTGTGGAGAAAGGTGTATTTCTATGAACGATGTCTGTAACAACTACACAGACTGTGCAGATGGCAGTGACGAAGCAAATTGCAGTATGTATCATGAGTTACCGAAGGATTTGTACATGGGTCCAAAGTCTAGAAATCAGAGTTTGAAAATATGTTAACCCGTTGCTTACGGGAACCGGATGGGCTCTGTACAAAATCTATGGGGATTTACAGAATCTCGTAGTCAACGGGTTAAATGCTGAATATAGTATTTGCTTAACTCTTGAAGCCACAGGCTAACATTGACCATATTTTAAAAAAAAAAATGTGAGCTACATAATCCTCCATGCTCCAAGTGTGTTTGATATGGTCTAAAAATGAAGCCCTGAAAAAATAGTATTTACAAAATGATGATTTAGTGCTTTAAAAAAGTGAAAATCTACACGCACTCAAATTGACCAGATTCACCTGCCCATTTCCCTCCCATAGACTTACTGTGTGCAGATCTAGACTATTTTATCATCCACCGGAGTGCAAATTGTTAAGTCATGCATATCTTACCAGTGGCAGCATAACTTTCCAAACTTTAGTATTCTAGGGTGTTTATTTGTCCAATTAAGCACTACTATATAGGTCAGATATCACAGTTTGACAATTTTTTAAATTGAATCTCCACAATGTTTGCCATTGGCTTAAATGTGCTGAAGTCGCATATCTGCACCAAATAATACACATAAAGTCCATAGAGGTTTAAATCCTTTGGCACGTTAAGAGTTAAGGTAAACATGAATTTTCTTCTGCTGTGTTTGCTTAGATAGACTTAGATGGATCCTACATATATATAATTCATTAATGCCATGGGAATTTAATGGCATGCTTTGAAATGCTTCCATTTTCAAATTCTCAATTGTGGAATCCATAATTATCTGGTTATAATCAAAGCTGCTGTATCATGGAACACACAGGTTGTGTAGTACATCACACATACTAATAGTTTGTAAAAGTTGTAGGCAAAGGATAACAGCACTGTTATACCCCTAACAAACAAAGTTTTTAGGGGGTATATAGAAATTAGTGTATGGTTGGGCAGTCAGTGTGCTGACAGTGTTGCAGATCGAACTCCTTCAGCTCAGTTTTTGACCAGTGCTCTGAAATTTGGCACACACTTTGGTCTTGAGGTGAAGATGTGCAAGACACATTTTTCGAATATGTCCAGAAACTATGTTGTCATGGTAACTGCATATTATGGCAATAAATCAGGTAAAAATGTTGTGGATCAAACTACTTCCTCAGTTGTTTACCAATGCTCATGAAATTTGGCACACACATTGGTCTGGGAGTGAAGATGTGCAAGACATTTTTCAAACGTGGGAACTGCATTGCCATGATAATTGCATATTATGGCAATGCAGCATTGAAATATCACCTTCAGTGATATTTCTAGTCTCCACTAGTATTTATTTAACTAGTGGTCAGTCCGCGAAAATCATTTGTCTGCATCTTCTAACAGAAGTTTGCATTTACATATGACTGTTCATAAATACTGCTTAGATTTTATATCTTGGCTTGACCTATATCCCTACTTTTTCATTGTATTCCTGTTACAGCTTGCAGCAGCTATGAGTTTGAGTGTTCAAATGGCAGGTGCATGCCATATTGGACACTTTGTGATGGTTCAGATGACTGTGGTGACAACTCTGATGAGGAAACAGAAAATTGCAGATGTAAGATTGATAATTCTCACAGAAAATTGGAGATTTAATTTGCATAAATTGAGATCATAATTCTCACAAAAACTTTGCATTTATTGATTTATAAAAGAATTAGTGATGTAAACGAGATCACAGTACTCCCTTTGTCCCCTTGCTTTTTTGTGAGTCGTGCAATCATGAGTGTGTGTGCATTAATGGTGTAGTCAAAGAATGACATACTACACTGACTACCTGTGCATTTTCCTCGTGTACTGCTTGCCCTCAGAACTTTTCAGAAATCTTGAAATTTCCTGTCAAGAAATAGCAACAATCGCACTTGTCTTAATGTTCCTATATTGGTTTTGCGATTAGTTGTGCATATAGGATGTTTCCCATAATGTTCTTTTCCTCTGTATTGATTTATTCTTTTCATGCTTTTTCATGGTGGTGTTATGTCTTGCTACTACCCTGAATTGAATGATCATAATCTTAATATGCCACCACAAAGTGGCAACTAATGTTGGCGACTGGAACACAAGACTAACTAATTTTGCAGATGAGTCAAGGGAGGTAGGCGAGGGGCAAAAAAACTGACCCCAACGGTTAGAACCACTTTTTAAAAAATAGAGCGTTTCGAGAAGTAAAAATGGTATCAAGAGAAAGAGCTTCCCAATTGGAATAAGATAGGGTGAGTTTCCAGTTCATTAGTCCCAAGAATGTGGAGATTTTCAAGAAAATTGCGATGTTGGCACAGAGTAGATATCATTTTCACAAATTATATTCACGCTGAACTATACATTATTAACCCGTGATATGTGATTGCCACCTGTCTTGAATTCGACAGTGCATGTACTACACGCGTACACGTAACACTGAGCATACTGCGCAACACCGAGTATACGCGTACACGTGGGAAAGGTGGTTTGTTTACATTTTTTTTAGTCTAAAAAGTATTGTGAAATACATGCATGAGAAGTTAGTTTAACCTTTCCTCATTTTTGTTTTAATAACAGAGTTAATCAAATATGTTTGGGTTATTTCGCCTAAACTTGAATGAATTTCCATTTTACGAAGGGTGGTTCCTTGGTGTGCTATGAACAAATCTTGTTATGAATCTAAAAATTATCTATTGATCATGAGCAACATGAAAACAATAATAACCATATATTGATTAAACTATTCATTTCTTTGTTTCCCTTTTTTTTGGGGGGGGGGGGCAAATGGATATCACAAAATGGCAACTCTTTCGACTTACATATAGTCAACGTGGATGTGGTGGCATAACTAAGGACCGTGTCCTGTATAATTATATTACAAGTAAAAATAAATCAAGTAAAATACCCTACTCCACCATTCCCCCAATTGATGACCCACTGTAGGCGGCTCCCCACTCAACTTCATGCATGCCTCCACACAGTTCAATTTACTCATTCTTCACAGCCTCAAAACATACAATATATTTACTACACCTATTTCATTCATTGAAACACTGCAGTCTGTCCCGGTAACTACTTCCAGTGTGCGGATTTCTTTGGTTGTCTCGCTCGTTCTCAAGTATGCAACTCTGTTGAAAACTGCCGTGATGGTAGTGATGAGGCAGTGTGCGGTGCCACGCCCACCCCAACACCTGAAATGAGTGAGTATAATTATTTGATTTTTTTTTCATTCTAAAAGATGCCACATTTACTCTTGATCTCTACCTCTAAATAACAGGTGTTTCATGGCCCACTGATGGGTTACGAGGCTGTCACAGGTGGGCTGTGAGGTTGGCCATAAAAAATTAAAAATGTCTCTCTTGTCACATGACATAACTGGAAATCAACTACCATAAAAACTGTTAATCTTTCTCAATTCTTTTATTCAGTACAACTGGAAAGTTGTTTCATTTTTCTCATTCTGTGTAAGATTAGTGAAAAATGGGCCTTAGATTTAGAAGGGTGGAAAAGTGCTGGTTAAGATGAAAGCTCATTCTATGTACTGCTCCTAAAATTAAAGAATATAAAGGTACTGCAATGAAATCTCACAGAAACATTCAGTTTCACTTTATTTGTCAAAGTATTAGGATTATTTTTTTCCTTTTCTGTGTTTCTTTGTACATAAGTTTATTATATGCAGAATAAATTAGTCAACTGCAGATGCGAGTGCTGATTTATTTGTTTGAGTACGCAAACCTGCAGACTCTAACATGGTCTTCACACATACACACACACAGAGGTAGTTTACCCCCTATGACAAATAAAGGCACTTCTACTGAAGGAGATTCCTAATGTGTTTAAGTTTATTTAGGAGCAACATTCAGGTATGCTCCTTCCTCCAATGACAATGATGATCATGATGATGATGATGACTAGGATTATAGTTGATTAAATTCATTTTGATGCCTCCTTTAACATCAGTTCATGATTTTCATTTCAGATTCTGCCATTCAGCTTGATAATTGTTACACGTTGACCTCACCTGGCTATCCCTTCAATTATGATAATAACGTGGATGAAATATGGGAGTTTGTTGCACCACCTGGAGACACTGGATTCCGCATGTTATTTGATGATTTCTCCTTGGAAAACAGTTATGATTTCCTGGAAATTGGAGTAGGATCGTATGATAGATCTCCGGTGCTCCGATTTAGTGGAGTTGGAAGTATTATAACTTATCCAGTTTCACTGAATGGTGGAAACACCGGGTTAGAAGTTTCAAATTCTACAAGTACAGCATCTCCACCATTTGGTAATCAAACTACTCCTGTAACACCGACTACATTCCACAATGGTAGTGCTGCGACATCAACTACATTCTTCACTAGCAGCACCGAGATTACGACCACAACAAGCCCTTTTCTGAATGACAGTTTCTGTGGCAATTCAACACGCTACTTCAGCAGCATTGCTTTTCGCAAACGTGCATTGTCCATTTGAATTCATCCAGGATTTGGCTAAGATTCACCTCCGATGAAATCATTACATATCAAGGATTTAGTCTGCGAATCAAATCAACCGTGTTTGGAAGTATGTCTGTTCTGTGAATTGTTGGTTATTGCATTATAAGAATGCATGTTAATGAAATGCTTCTGTAGTGTAGCAATTAAAATTCTCTCCCATAATGTACCTCGTGATTTAAAGTGTACCAATACCCTAAAAATCAAGTTTGTGTACAACTAGAATGCACTACAAATAACCGCAATTCAGTTGTCTTAGCCCGTGAAGTAATCAATATTTTGATAAACGAGATTATAATGTGTACAATATTTCGGCACTTGTGCTCCGCGCGTCTAAGTTCTGCTCCGTAAGCACCGATTTCTATGCGTGCGCGTTCTGGCTATACGCGTACGTTTTTGCTTAACTATCAAAGTTCAGTATCGATATTGATCAATACAATGGGTGTGTGTGTTAATAATCAAGACGTACGTGGACAAATTATCCATAGTGCAATCGATCAATTGATAGAATCGGTTGATTGACTAGTCTAGTCCAAGTTGTTTTGTTTTTACCTACTGTTTGAAATTCACATTCAAACCCCAATAAACAAAAATCGGAGCGTTCACGAGTGCTAATACTTTGCAGAGGGCATGCCACAAATATATTCTACATAATTATTCAGGGTATTGGTACACTTTAATGTCTAGTGCCAAGTTGCTTATCCTTCTCTGCCATATTTCTTGTAGGTTGAAAATCAATATCAATTTGTTGATGTTAACAAAACAACAAACAGTAACCGCAATTCAGTTGTCTTATTCCGTGAAGCAATCCATATTTTGATAAATCAGATCATAATGTACAATATTCCGGCACTTGTGCCCTGTGCGCTTAACTTCTGCTCCGTAAGCATGGATTTCTATGCGTGCACATTCTGGCTACACGCATACATTTTTGCTTTACTATCGAAGTTCAGTATCGATATTGATAGATACATTGGCTGTGTTTGTGTTAATGATCAAGACGTACACGGACAAATTATCGATTAGTGCTATCGATCAATTGATACAGTTGATTGACTACTCTATTGCCAGTCGTTTTTATTTATACTTACTGTTTTGAAATTTATATTTTAAACCCAATAAACAAAAATCGATGTGACCCAAGTGCTAATACTTTGTAGAGGGCATGCCACAAATGTATTCTACATATCTAACAAACAATTATCTAGGGTATTGGTACAGGAATGGGACTAAAATCTCAGTCACAGATTATATATAACTGATAGACAGTGATACTAGTAAAAAATAAAGTAGTGAGAGTCAACTTACCACCAGACACTTTTTTTTTACAATAACTAACACATTAGCATTCCTCCTAAACTTTGTTTGCCATACAAACTTTGGAGATAACTGAACCTGAGTGGTGTATTGTAAAAAGCACAGTCACTCGTATCCTTGACTGGCCTGTGTACATTATTTTATACATGGTTTATAGTACTTTGTATGATTCTAGTTCAGGCAATAATATGTTGTATCCCCTCAGGCCAGTCAATATTGCTTTATTAGTCAAGAAAATTAAAATTGTCATTAATATGAAACCAATACAACTTCTGCCCCTCCCCCCAAAAATAGCTATATTCCAAGCTAAATTTTTCAAATGCTTTGACAATATGACCAATGTAATAATACATTTTGTGTTTGTTTTGTTGTATAACTTTTCATACTATTTTGTCTGACATTTCAAATCTGACTTTACAGATGATGTTTACCAGTGTTCGAGCAAGCTTGTTATACCACAGTATAAGGTGTGTGACAGAAT
>JZLH01S0031235.1:107929-133981 GCA_001188425.1 Eucidaris tribuloides
GAGATATTCACAAACTTCATAGAATCACTGTTGTAATCTGAGCATTCATAACAGGGTCTTGTATGTAGTGAGACAAGTACTATTCTATATATACCCATATTATTTAAGTATATATATTTTTCACAATTTGCTTTCAAGATGGGAATCGCGAAGTATATTTTCAAATTTATTATGCATCACTTTGTAGCAATGTTGAGAAAGTGAAATTTTCGCTTCAGTAAGTCACAAAATTTGCGAAAAATAAAACCACTGCGAACATATTAAGTTAATAGTCTAGAACGGCATAGATTAAAAAGAATAAGACAGCATAATTTCTTACTGTAAGTATCGTGTTTACTGCTTTCTGGGCATTGATTCAAATATATCTAAGAAATTTGTTTTGCTCAGTATCGTAGTGAAGATGGCCCTTTTTATATTTACAGATCAATTTAAAATAAAGTCAATGATAGTTCTGTAAATTTGAACAATAAATCTTGCAATTATTTTTAGAATATAATACATCATAGATCTATCAATAACCTAAAATTTCTCACCTCTGTCATATTTTTTGAGAATTACATCAAAATATAAAATGTTTGGAGGGAGAAGGGGACTCTACATTCATAGAAATGTACATAAGCTAGATGTTCTGCTATAATTAAACATCATAATTTGTCACTATAAAATTTTTCAAAAATAATAGTTGATGTGTTTTGCTGGTCTGGGCGACAATAAAAATATTTGAAAAGAGTCAACAAACCAATTTGTGTGATCACCAATATATGTTGTGCTTTAAGCATGATATATAATATATCCTTGTCTACTGATTTTTGTCATTTTACTTTGAATATCTACAAAATAGCTACATTCCCATATCCAGAGAATATTATTGCAAATAGGACTGAAGAAATTGATTTTCACTCTGTGAAAAATAGCACTATCATGTATGACTTTTTGCTTTGTAATGTTGTTGTGATGCCTGAGTGTCCCGAATGGTGCAGCATGTTGTCCGATAGTATCACTATAATTAGATGTAAGTTTATTCATCAGGTATAAATGTAACAAATTATACAAACGTAAGTTACGTTGCTTGAATTTATAAATTAATTTATTCTCGAAGGTATGTTATCTACATACAGATTCCTATAACCTGTGTACATGAGAGATTGTTATCTCCAAGTAAAAATAGGGTTCATTAATCGCAACTGGAATAATAACCCGTTCTGAATAATACAAACATATTAAATTATGACTTGTAACCATCTCCAATATATATATGAGCCTGAAACTGTTTTATTCCTCAGATTTACATCCCCAATATGAATGTGAGAAAGTGTATTTCTATGAACAGTCTTAAAACACAGATGTGCAGATGAGTGACGAAGCACATTGGCAGTAGTACTCATAGATACGAAGGATTTGTAACTTGGGTCCACTCAGAAATACAGAGTTTGAAATATGTTAAAGTCTGCCGTTGCTTTAGGAAACTGATGGGCTCTGTTACAAAATCTACGATTTAAGAATTCGGTATTAACTGTTAAATGCTGAATACTATATTTTGCTAAGCTCTGAAGCAACAGGCAAAATTGACATGATTCAAAAAAAAAAAATTGTGAAGTCTACATAATCCTCCACGCTCCAATTGTTATGATATGGTCTATTAAAATGAAGCCGCTGAAAAAATTGTATTTCAAAATGATTGATTTAGTGCTATAAAAAGTGAAAATCACAAGCACCTCAAATTGACTAATTCACCTGCCAATCCCCCAATAGACTTCTGTGTGACAGATCTAGACTATTTTATCATACACCGGAAGTGCAAATTGTTACTTTCATGCATATCTTACGCAGTGCAGCCTAATTATTTCGCAAAATTATATGTTTCTAGGGTGTTTATTTGTCGCAATTAAGCACTACTATATAGTCAGTATATCACCATGTGACAATTTGTTTAAATTGATATTCTCCACCAATGTTGCCAATTGCTTAAAATGGCTGAAGTCCATATCTGCACGAACTAATACACTATAAATCGGCATAGAGGTTTCAATCTTGGCACGTAATAGTTAAGGTAAACATGAATTTTCTTCTGCTGTGTTTGCTTAGATAGACTAGATGGATCCTAATATATATAATTCAATTTAAATGCCATGCGAATTTAATGGCATTGCTTGAAATCTTCCATTTTGCAAATTCTCATGTGGAATCCATAATTAAATGGTTATAATCAAGCTGCTGTATCATGGAACTACAAACAGGTTTGGTAATTACACACACATTACTAATAGTTTTGTAAAATTGTAGCAAAGTATTAACAGCATGTATACCCTAACAACAAAGTTTAAGGGATAATAGAATAGTGTATGGTTGGGCAGTCAGTGTGCTTGAAGTTGTTGCAGATCGAACTCGCTTCGCTACAGTTTTTCTGACCAGTGCTCTGAATTTGCTACACACTTTGGTCATTGAGGTGAAATGCAGACCACATTTTCGAATATGATCAAAATTTTCATGTAACTGTCATTTATGGGCAAATAAATCAAGTAATAATTGTGGGATCAAACTTACTTCCTCAGTTGTTTATCATCTCATGAAATTGGCACACACATTGGTCTGGGGCGAAAGATGATGAAAGACATTTTCTAAACGTGGAATGCAATTGCCATAATAATTGGCATATATGGCTAATGCACATTGGAAAACTCAACCTTTCAAGTGAATATTGTCTAGTCTCCGCATAGTGATTAATTTTAACGTATGTGGTCAGAGTCCGGAAAATCATTTTGTCCCCCCTGCATCTTCTTAACAGAAGTTTCATTTACATATACTGTTTCATAAATATGCGTTAGATTTATATATCTTTGGGCTTGACATATATCCCTATTTCATTGTATTCGCTGTTCAGCTTGCAATCAGCTATGACTTTAGTGTTCAAATGGCATGTGCATGCAATATTGGACAACTTTGTGATGGTTCAGATGACTGTCTGTGACAATTCGTGAGGAAACAGAAAATTGGCAGATGTAAGATGATCAAATTCTCTACACGAATAATTGGAATTTAATTTGCATAAATTTGAGTATCATAAATTCTCACAAAACTTGCCATTTTATTGATTTTATAAAAGAATTAGGAGTAAAGTTACAGATCAAAGTCTCCTTTGCCCTTTGCTTTTTTTATCGTAGCATCATGATGTATGTGCATAATGGTGCATTCAAGAGAATGAGATAATACACGACTACCTGTGCATTTTCCTCCCCGTTTGTGTTACTGCTGCCTCAGAACTTTTCAAGAATCTTGAATTTCCTGTCAAATACAACAATCGGCACTTGTCCTTAATGTTCCTATATTGGTTTGCGATTAGATTGTGCTAATATAGGAATTTTCCCATAATGTTCTTCCTCGTATTGATGATTCTTTCATGCTTTTTCACGGGTAGTTATGTCTGCTATACCCTAAGTTGAATGATCATAATCTTAATAGCCACCTACAAGTGCAACTAAGTGCGACTGGAACACAAGACAACTTTAATTTTGCAGATGAGTCCAAGGAGTAGGTCCCCACGGGGCAAAAAAACTGACCCAACTGGTTTAGAAAACACTTTTTAAAAATAGAGCGTTTCGAGAAGTAAAAAATGTATCAGAGAAAGACTTCCAATTGAATAAGATAGGTAGTTCCAGTTCATTAGGCCCAAGTAATGTGGAGATTTCAAGAAAATTGGATGTTAGGCACAGAGTATATCAATTTTCACAAATTATATTTCCGCTGATCTATACATTATTAACCCGTGATAATGTATTGCCACCTGTCCTTGATCTTGACAGGGCATGTACTACACGCGTACACTAACACTGAGCAACTGCGCCATCCGAGTATACGCGTACACGTGGAAAAGGTGTATTTGTTTACATTTTTTTTTAGTCTAATAAATATTGTGAATAATGCATGCAATATATGTTTAACCTTCTCATTTTTGTTTTGAAGTAACAGAGTTAATCAAATTGTTTTTGGGTTTTTCGCTAAAACTTGATGAATTTCCATTTTATTCAAGGTGGTTCCCTTGTTGCTATGAACAAATCTTTGTTATGAATCTAAAAATTATCTATTGACATTTGAACAGCACTAAAACAATAATAAGCATATATTGAATTAAACTATTCATGATTATTTGTTTCTCGTTTTTTGGGGGGGGGGCAATGATATCACAAAATGGCACTCTTTCGACTAGCAATATAGTCAACGGGATGTGTGCATAACTAAGGACCGGTTCCTGTATAATTATATACAAGTAAAAATAATCAATAAAATACCCTACTCACAATTCCACCAATTGATACGCACTTAGCGCTCTCCCACTCAACTTCACATGCATGCCTTCCACACAGTTCAATTTACTCATTTCTCACAGCTCAAACATACAAATATGTACTACAACCATATTTCATCATTGAAACACTGCAGTCTGTCCGTTAACTATTCCAAGTGGCGGATTTCTTTGGTTGTCTCGCTCGTCTTCTCAATATGCAACCTGTGAATATGATGCCGTGATGAGTGAAGCAAGTGTGCGGCAGCCCACTCCCACTACTGAAATGATGAGTATAATTATTGATTTTTTTCATGTTAAAGATGCAACATTTATCTTATTCTCCCCTCAAATAACAGGGTTTCATGCCCACTGATGTTAAAGAGGCTAGCATGGCTGTGAGGTTGGCCATAAAAAATTAAAAAGCTCCTCTCTTGTCACATGACATACTGCAACTCACTCCATAAAATGTTAATCTCTTCTCAAATTTCTTTTATTCAGTACAACTGAAAGTTGTTTCATTTTTCTCATCTGTGTAAGGATTTGTGAAAAATTGGGCTTAGATTTAGAGGGTGGAAAAGTGCTGGTTATAGATGAAAAGATCATTCTATGTACTGCCCTAAAATTAAAGAAATATAAGGTAGCTGGCAATGAAATCTCAAGAAACATTCAGTTCAAACTTTATTTTGTCAAAAGTTTAGGATTATTTTTTCCTTTCTGTGTTTCTTGTACATAAGTTTATTATAATGCAAATAAATTAGTCAATCTGCAGATGGATTGCTATATTTTTTGAGTACAGCAACCTGCCGACTATAACATGGTCTTTACACATACACACACAAGAGGTTAAGTTTTACCTCCCTATGACAAATATAAGGCACTTTCTACTGAAGGAGATTCTAATAGTTTTTAAGTTTATTTAGGAGCACATTCAGTATGCTCCTTCCTGACCAATGCAATGATGATTCCATGAATGATAATATGCAGATTATAGTTGATTTAATTCCTTTTGATTGCCATCCCTTGTTAACATCAGTTATGATTTCATTTGCAGATCTGACCATTCAGCCTTGGATAATTGTTAACGTTGAACCTGCACCTGGCTATCTTCAATATTATAAAACGTGGATGAAATATGGAGTTTTGTGTGCACCACTCTGAAACACTGATTACGCATGTTATTTGATGATTTCTCCTTGGAAAACAGTTATGATTTCCTGAAATTGGAGGTAGGATGTATGATAGATTTCGGTCTCCGATTAGTGGAGTTGGAAGTATTATAATATCTCGTGTTCGACTGAAAGGTGAAACACCGGTTGAAGTTTCAAATTCTACAAGTACACGGCATCTCCCACATTTGGAATCAAACTCTATCCTGTAACCTGACTACATTCCACATATGGTAAGTGCTTTGGGACATCAACTACATTCTTTCATAAATGCACACCGAGATTACGAACCACAACAAGCCGCCTTTACTGAATGACATTTTTCCGTGTGCAATTTCAATCAGCCGCTATTGTTCAGGCAGCATTTGCTTTTCCAACATTGTCATTTGAATTTCATGCAGGATTGGCTAAGATTCCCTCCGATGAAATCATTACATATCGATGATTTAGTCTGCGAATGACAAATAACAACGTGATTTGGAAATAGTCTTCTGTATTGTTGGTTATCTTGGCATATAGAGAATCCATTTTATAAAATGCTTGCTGTAGTGTATCAATTTAAAAATCTCTCCTCCATAAGTACTCGTGATTTAAAGTGTACAATACCACTAAAAATCAAGTTTGTGTACATACTATAATGCACTACAAATAACCCGCTAACTTCAGTTGTCTTAGCCCGTGAAGTTAATCAATATTTTGAAATAAGAGATTATAAGTGTACAATGATTTGCACTTTGTGCTCCGCGCTCTAAGTTTTTATCTCCGTAACACGCGATCTATGCGTGCGTCTTCTGGCTATACGCTACGTTTTTCTTATACTAATCAATTCTATAGAATGATCAATGTAAATGGGTTGTTGTGTGTTAATAACAATGACGTACGTGACAAATTATCCATAGTCAATCGATCAATATGATTGAATTCGTTGATGAATAGCATCCAAGTTGTTTTGTTTTACCTACTGTTTGAATTCACATTCAAACCCCATATAAACAAAAATCGGGAGCGTCATGAGCTAATACTTTGCAGGGGCATGCCACAAATATATTCACATATTATTCAGGGTATGGTAATCTTAATGTATAAGTGCCAATGCTTAATTTCTCTCATATTTCTTGTGGTTTGAAATCATATAATTATGGTTGATTTTAAAAACAACAAAATCAGTAACCGAATTCATTGTCTTTATTCTGATAGCAATCCATATTTTGATAAATCAATATAATTTACAATATTCCGGCATCTTGTTCCCTGGCCATTAACTTCTGGCTCCTTAAGCATGGATTTCTATGTCGTGCACATTCTTGGCTACACATTCATTTTTGCTTTACTTAATATCGACATTCATATATCTGATATTGAAGATACATTTGGTGCTTGTTGTGTGATATCAAACGTCACGACAAATATCGATAGTCGATAGTGCTATCGATCAATTGATACAGTTGATTGACTACTCTATTGCCAGTCGTTTTTATTTATACTTACTGTTTGAAATTTATATTTTAAACCCCAATAAACAAAAATCGATGTGACCACAAGTGCTAATACTTTGTAGAGGGCATGCCACAAATGTATTCTACATATCTAACAAACAAATTATCTAGGGTATTGGTACAGGAATGGGACTAAAATCTCAGTCACAGATTATATATAACTGATAGACAGTGATACTAGTAAAAAAATAAAAGTAGTGAGAGTCAACTTACCACCAGACACTTTTTTTTTTTACTAATAACTACACATTAGCATTCCTCCTAAACTTTGTTTGCCATACAACTTTGGAGATAACTGAACCTGAGGTGGTGTATTGTAAAAAGCACAGTCACTCGTATCCTTGACTGGCCTGTGTACATTATTTTATACATGGTTTATAGTAACTTTGTATGATTCTAGTTCAGGCAATAATATGTTGTATCCCCCTCAGGCCAGTCAATATTGCTTTATTAGTCAAGAAAATTAAAAATTGTCATTAATATGAAACCAATACAACTTCTGCCCTCCCCCCAAAATAGCTATATTCCAAGCTAAATTTTTCAAATGCTTTGACAATATGACCAATGGTAACTAATACATTTTGTGTTTTTGTTTTGTTGTATACTTTTCATACTTATTTTGTCTGACATTTCAAATCTGACTTTACAGATGATGTTTACCAGTGTTCGAGCAAGCTTGTTATACCACAGTATAAGGTGTGTGACAGAATTCTGGACTGTGCAGGTCGTGATGATGAATATGGTTGTGACAATATCCGTAAGTTGATCTGTTTGTTTTGTATATTTCAAGAGAAGTAAAGATACGTTAAGATAAATAATAATTCATTTCAGCATATATTTTGCTCTTTGATAAGAATGAGTACAGACATTGGAAATAGCCTTACATGAGATACATAATGATTTTAAATATTGAAATAATACTGCGTAACTAAGCCTAGACACACAGACTTACACAGACGTGAGTGTTTTGTGTATCATTCAAATTCTAGATAATTACTGATCTTTAACCCTATTTTAAAGGTAAATGATATGATTGGGGGTAGTCCTCAACTTGGAGTAAAAACTATTCAAGAATCAAGTAAACTTTGCAAGGATTCTACTGTGAAAATTTGGAAATCAAAAGTTGACTTTCAACAGTATGCCTTATCACGGATACATCTGTTGGGTAGCAGATTGTGTGATTTAATTTTCTCGAGCCTCAAGAGAAACAAAATGCTGGTATGTTCATGCTTGATTCGGCATAGTAAACAAATTCAAAATAAATACTTCCAGCCAGGAGATACACTCCAGCTGGTGTATCAATATCTTAGTTTGGTTCAATAGGCATTTTTTATTTCTCCCAATCATATCACTGCCCTTTAACTGGGCTATTTCAGACCAGGGTTTTCACGGTTGGGGGGGGGGAGGGATGTCAGTTTGACCCCCTTCAGATCTGGGCTGCAGATCTTGCGATCGCCGCAAAAATTTGCATGCGCATAGAGCCGATTGTAGACTACAAGACTTTATGTAAAATTTTCAACAAATATATTTTTTCTATATTTTCAAGTAATTAATTATCCAAATAAGTGTATAAAATTATGTTTTCGCCTAGAACTCACATAAAATAGCTAGTAGAATGCTATTTTTTGGTGATGTATTTCTTTGTTTCGTTTGACTTTTTTGTGGGTTTTTTTTTGCAAAATTTGTCACAGATACTTTGTGAAGCATAGATATGCTAAATTAGATAATTGCTGCTATTGAAAGTGATATTATGCATGTTTATGTGAGTTCAAAGAAAAAAACACAATATGCATTGATTTTGTACACAAAATCACGTTTTTGAGCAATTTGGGGGCTGACATGCATGTGTAAAAAGTCATGCAGCGTCGTAACAGCTCAGATTTTCATGAAAATGCTCTTAAAAGATGCACAAGACTTAAGTAAAAAGTCAGCAGGAGACACAGTCAAACAATTTTACACAGTCAATTTAACCCTCTCTCCCCCCCCCCCCCCCCCCCCGTTAGTATAGGGTTAATGTATGACCTTTACAAAAGTCTGAGGGCTAACAAGTTGTATTTCTGGATGTCTGCAGAAAGGACCCCTACCTTTACAAATCAGCATATTGGAATACGAAATTAAAAAAATCTGTATACAGAGACATAGTGTAGTACTTGGTCAGGTGCCAAGGTGCCAACACTATATTCTACCTTTAACCCATTGGCCACAGGAACCGGCTGTGCCATGTTTTAACTCTATGCGAATTACCAAATTTCAGAGACAATGGGTTAATATGTTGTCAGGTTTTAACCCTCAAATGACTGGTCTGTTTTGGAGTCTAAAAGGATGGGACGGGGTTGGGCCAGATCCCACCTCCTCCTTGTAAGCAGACTCCAGTTGACACCAAATTTATGGATAGGGTGGGATTGAAATCTGATAGTACGTGAGATTAGTGAATACCAGGCTCACACGGACTTGAAGCCCCTTTATTCCAAACAGATTTACCACTCCACCCACACTACCGTAACCCCCCTTACCCCCCCCCCCCCCGGCCCACTAAAAAAAAAAGATACTCAGAGCAAGAGAGGCTTCCCTGGGAGGTTATGGATATATCAGGATTACTCAGATAAGGTTGTGTGTAGAATGTGATACGTGCAATTTTATATCCTGTAATAGTGTGTTGTTTTTTTCAAGTTGATGAAGGAGATGATGTGCATGTACGTCAACTCACAGTTCACTAATTGATGTGACCATTGGAAAGATGTTATCGTTATTATTGGTCTCTCTGACTTGGTTCTTCTCAATCCCTGTACAGGTGTCAGTCTTACAACCACCAGCTGCTACAATCTGACATCACCAAATTATCCAATCTATTACTATAGCGCTTCGGATGAGTTGATATGGATTATTCAAACAGCTACCGGATCTAACGGCTTCTATCTCAACGTGATCGACTTTTACGTGGCAGAAGAAAGAGATTATTTGAGAGTTGGACTTGGGTCTGAACCTCGTGACAGTGAGACAGTAGCCTTGGAACTGACAGGCAGCAATATCCCTGATGAAATCTGGATCAAGTCAAATAACATTTGGTTCACCTTTAGTCGAAATTATGGTTATTTCCGAGGTTTTTGGCTGGAAGTCAAACCTGCAAATCATCCAGGTAAGAATTCAACACAACCTAGATTGCTAATCATTAACAACAAAAACAAAGAAACAAAAGTGTCATTCTATCTAGAGAAACAGTGGGCACTCTTATTTGTTTTAGTTTGCTTCGTTTTTTGTAAAGATGTATGTTATTTCATTTCTTACTCACATGTGCTTAAGTGTAGATTTGAGGAAAACACTTGGCTGCTTTTATTTGAGATTTGATCTCATTCCTCAATGAAATAACATTCAGACGTATCAGTAAACTGATAGTTGTTACCCATCCACCTCTAAATGATTGTATCTGTTTTAGTAGACTTTCATGATCATTTTCAAGCTTAGAAGTCTCAACCTGAGCAGAGTGCTCCCTCCATCCACTCCCCATTTTAGGTCATCCATTAGGAGGACCTGTGCACTGAAGCCGACCGCCACTGAGCTGAATTTATAAGTCTTCCGACCGGCACAGAAAAGCTTTAAAATGACCTTAAATGTGTTAAATCGATAAATAAATCATATATTTTGAGCTTTAAACATCATTACATTTCATCTTAAGATGTATTTTGTAAAATAAATGCTTTCAAATGCCTTTTTTTCTATGTGGAAACTCAGGAGCGCTACGCTCGCTTTGCTTGCTCCGCTTGCATAATTCCTTCCTACAGCCAGCACAGAAATCTTTCTAGCTATAACCCTGCTATGCACCCATGTGTCCGTCCGTGCATGCCAGCATCTGTCAAACTTTTGGTATCCATTGGTTTGTCCATATCTCATTAATGCAATGACTTATTACAACCAAACATGGGTCATAGGTGCATTCCGGGGACCTACATGATATAATCTTGGGACAGGTCATATGGTGAGGTCAAAGGTCATGTGAAGGCAACCTCAAACTTTTGTGGTATTAGTGTCCACTAATTGTTGTTTTGTCCATAACGCATCAATGCAAAGACCAATTACAAGCAAACTTGGGTCATATTGAGAACCTACATGAAATGATGTTGGAACAGGTCATATGTCCATCCATCTGTCCATAAGGCTTATGAAAACTTGAGTAATTTTACAGCAAATGGTCCAATGTTGATTCAACTTGGGTGTGATGCCCATAAGTCTGTCCTATTATGGCAGTCTTAAAGGTCACCTCAATGTTGACATTTATCTCCTTGTAAATTACTCTATTATGGTCACAACTTTGTTACCGTATGCCTGTTTGCAATCAAACTTGGTTGTTAGCATGCTATTTAATTGTGATCTGTGTTTACTCACTTTTTTCTTGGTTCATGTAACATTAGATTTAGTTGGGTCTCGAGGGTGTCGGGCAGATTGGTTGTAACCTTGGGAACTGAGGCCAAGACCAAGACCAAGACTTCAGAGATTGAGACTGAGATCAAGACAAAGAATTTGAAAATCGGGTTTCAAAAAGGTCTTGATACCAACAATGGTCCATACTCCATTTGGAAGTTCAAAGCATATGTGTAATAACTCACTTTAACTACTTTGTTACAACCCTTCACTCTAGCTACCCTAAGCTGCTGTAAACCACAGATTGGCCCATGTAGTTTCTCTGCTATAGTGCTCTCCAGCCTATACCAGAAACTTTAACTCTACTGTCACTCTCCATGGGGTATTGTTCACTTTAGCACTGTATATACAAAAAAAAAAACCCTCACGAATTGTCAACCACCACTAACACTCAAATGATATATCTCCATATTTTGTTTTTATGATTATGACTCAAAGATGATGACTTTATCTGCAGTAATGGACTTGTAAACATCAGCAACAGCAAGGTTTGTGATGGCCAAGTGGACTGTTATGATGGTGCAGATGAGAGCAATTGTTATTATAGTAAGTATAAATTTTGTCGATCCCACTGAGGTGGAGGGAGACTAAGGGATCACTTTGGCATCTGTCCGTCTGTCGTCCGTCCATTACACTTACAAAAACTTGAATAACTCTGTGCTAAATTCTCCAATTTCAATCAAACTTGGATGGAAGATTGATCATACAGTCTTTCAAATTTTGAAGTATAAAAATGTCACCAAACGGTCAAAGGTCACCAGCAGGGGTCAATGACCTTTTTGAGCCCAATGTTAATTTTTTTTGGCAACTTTCTAGTATGGCACATAACTTTGCCCCCATTTGCCCAATTGTGACCAAACTTGGGTGGTAGATGTCTCATAGGGAGCTAAAGGTCAAAGGTCACCGACAGGGGTTAACAACCTTTTTGAGCCCAATGTTGAGTTTTTTCAGCAAGATTTTATTATAGCGCATAACTTTGTCCCATTTGCCCAATTGTGACCAAACATGGGTGGTAGATGTCTCATAGGAAGCTGAAGGTTATTAAAAGGTCAAAAGTCACTGGTAGGGGTCAATGACCTTTTTGAGCCCAATGTTAAGTTTTTTGAGCAAGTTTATATGTGAAACTGGGCGAGACACATTTGGCTATCTTCTTGTTGGAGTCTGTCTTTATTTCTTTATTCCATTCATTCAGAACCAAAGTACAAAATAGATATTAAGTGAATATTTTCAATTATTATGAACAGTGTGTATATAGCTTACGATACAGACACAAAAACACATTTAATGTCTAATGGCTATAAATTTCCAGTCTATTGAAATATTGAGTCAGAATTACAGTACTAACTATAGACCTCTTCCTATATCTTACATACAGAAGTTTGTTTATATCAGTTATAAGTTAATTATAACAGCATGAATTGATTGTAAAATTCATGATGGGATCCTGTAGTGTAAAAATGTAACATAAGCAAGCAGTACATAATCAGACTTGACTTGAATCTACACACATGGATTGTCTCAGTCATCATTGAAATCGATGGGCGTATACAGTGTGTCCCAGAAAAAATGGTCCAAATCGGAAATTATTTTTTTAATATAAGACAATCGCATATAACTGAATCGAGTTGGGTATTGTCATAAAGCTAAAATATCATACTTTTCAGTGCAATTTATTACATTTCATTTCATTGCGTCAATCCTGAGATATATTGAATTTTTTGCAATGACGAAAAATTGCTTTTGTCCCACTATACACTTTTACTTTGTATGTTGATCTTGCATGTTGTTTAAGCTATCTTTTGACAAAGAAACAATTAAATGGCGTGGAAATTATCGTGAAATTGTTCAGTGATCATTACAAACATATTTCAAGCACTTTAAGGTTGTTTTTATCTCGCCTGCGTAGCGGAGTGCGAGACATAGGTATCAACTACTGCGGCGTAGGCACGGCGTAGGCGCGTCAACAATTGGGTGTACACACACGTATAACTTTCTAACTACTCGAGGTGGATCACCAAATCATACGAGTCCATCTTGAAGGCGCCGGCAAGTTCGAATAATGAGTTCAAATTTGGAATAGGTCAAAGGTCAATGAAACTCCATGACTGGCACTGTGCGCCTTTGACACATCGAACAATCTTTCTATAATCCTTCAGAGGTAGGATTGCCCAAATTCATACCAAGAGGTCCATCTCTTGAAGGGCAGGTTCAAAGTTCGAATGAGTGAACTTTAAATTAAGGTCAAAGGTCAATCAACATTCACTGAACTGCCTGCCGTAGTGGAGCGAGACAGTAGGACTCACTATTTCCGGCGTAGGCGCGTGTAGCGCGTCAGCAGTGAGCGTCGTCAACAATTGTTGTACACACAAACTCTATAGCTTGAGGTGGATTCACCAATTCATACCAGAGGTCCATACTCTTGATAAGGCGCAAGGTCAGTTCGAGATATGAATCGAATTGAATTGAGGTCAAAGTCATGACTTTCCATGAACTTGCATCGTGTCTAGTGTTTACACGAAAATAGACTTTATATCCTTCGAGGTAGGATGCCAATCATACAAGAGGTCCATCTCTGAAGGTGCAGTCAAGTTCGAAATGTTGATTGAATTTGATTAAGGTCAAAAGGTCCAAAGTCAATGAACTTTCCATGACTGGCACTGTGCTGTTGTACACACAATAACCTTCTATAGAGCGTTGAGCTGGGATTGCAAATCATACAAGAGTCCATCTCTGAAGGTGCAGTCAAGTTCGACATGTGAGTTGAATATTTAATAAGTCCAAAGTTCAATGAACTTCCATGACTGGCACTCGTGGCTATGTTGTACACCACGTATGTTCCTCTAATGACATGACTTTATAATATAGCTTCTCAACAACTAACATTTTACTTCAGTTCAACAAGAGTTCATTCTACAGTTACTGTATAATATCATTGAACTCACTACTCTCTATACCTAACCAAGATTTTTGTATTTTACTTGTTATTTTTAATGCCATTTGTTGTTATTTATTCAAATGAGCTATGGTTCTTGGCACCATTTATAATATTCACTCAAATTTGCCAATGGTACAATAGAAAAGCTGTCAAAGTTTCTTAAATGTTACCCTTCAGATTTGCTGTATGTGCATGTTCTGGTAATACTGTAGACTATACGAAACAAATTGAGAAAAGTTATGCCTCTACCATTACAATTTTACTCACCATTATTATCAATTACATTCTTTTTCACTAACATTCATTTCCTTACTTGCATGGGAATAATTATAGCTTCATAGTATTAACAGCATTCTTAGTGTTATCTGATTTCCAAGGTATAAAGTAGGCCTATACCATTATTGCATATGTAAACTGTCAGAACCACAATTCACCCCCTAAACTGCTGACAGCCTCAAAAGTCATATAGCATAGTTTTGACATGCAGTCTCTTCATGACTGCGATATGCAGGCGAGACAACACTTGGCATTTGCCTTGTTTGTTCTATTATTTCCATAAGAAAAAGTAAACCTTACATTAACAAAGGAGATGTACATGTGCGGTGCAACATGAAAACAGTGTGAATGTTCAATAACGGGATGGCCTCACAGCAGCGGCCTTACTTTACTCCTAAGGAGTTAGAGTATATGGCCTTTTAACATCAAGAACCACAAAGTATAGCATAATTTATAAAGGATAAATGTTTCTGTGGGTTCTTTCATTATTGTTTTCATAATTTAAGTTGTTAAATAGTTTTGATATTCATTGTAATCAACACATTCTGTTTTAAAGTGTCATTGTTGATTTTCACCATCAACACGAAAAGTGGAACAAATGCGATTTTGCCTGACTGCACAAAAAATAAACTTTTGATTCATAAAAGTAAATTTGATGAGATTGACTTTGTCAGAAAGAAAATTTATTCTTCTTTAATATAACACTCAATACACATACCTCTTGAAAAAAAATACCTTAAATAAAATTTTCTCCCGATTGGACCATTTTTTCTGGGACACACTGTATGTTGAACCATTTCATTAACATTTTATCGATAAAAGTTAAATGGTGGGGCCACTTCATTCAGAGGACAATGTAGGTAATCATGATCTCATCCCTAAAGAATACATAAAAAGATTATTTACAGCCAGGTGGTCTACATGTCTAGATCAGGGTGTCAACAACCAAAATCAGAGAGAAAGTTTGTTTTTCTCAGGCTAGTGTGTACCCATATAGGTCCCATAGAGAGTAGCAAAACAATGCTAGTATGTCATTGAAGAGTCTGTTTTAAAAGTCTACATCTGAACATGATATCCACTTCAGAATACAGTAAGTGACCTCCCCTCAGCATTGTAGTAACAAGTCACCCCACAAGTTATGTCAAGTCAAAAATACTCATTGCAAGTCGAGACGAGTCATTGCTGGGGTTTTTTTCCAAGTCAAGTCATCTTTTCCTTCAAGTTAACTCAAGTCAGTATGGTGTAGTGTACTCCCCTTTCATAAACTGACAAAAGATTTTGTCCTCTGCATGTTCATAATCTCAAAGACTGTACATAAAAACCCCAAAGTGGGGTGGAATGAATAATCTTGATATTATCACTATAGTGAAAACAATATTCTGCTTTCTCACCTTACACTAAAAAGGAGAAAATCACGGTTCATAGCAACATATTCATCTTGACAACCTTATATGTGTGTTCAATGATTAAAATTTAGGAGTAATTTTGATTGTTTCATTTACCAGCAAATAGATGTGTTGTTAGAATTGTAATCTTCCCGAATTCACATGATTTGTCCTTAACATTTTTATGTTCATTGCCGTTGTTTATTCATATATCCTTTGAGTGGAATGTATCTTGTAAACAAGCAAAACTGAAAGGAACACGTGACTGGGGTCTGACAGTCACTCATTAACTGAGTCAAGATGTGGTCTACAGTATTCAGAGTCATTTTCACTCATGACTTGAGTCAAATCAAGTCATTTAGGTGAAATATCCAGTCAAGACAAGTCAAAAATTGCAACTCAAGTCGATAATAGTCAAAGTCAGTGACTTGACTTGTTACAACACTGCACCATGGTGACCTATGGTATATGATAGGGGTGACACTGGCATTTAATCTTCATAACACATAAAAATACGTAAATTACACTGTGAAACAAAGACTCTGAGTTTCTGTACTTTGACAATATCAGGGGGTGGTTGCCATCCCCTTAGCACCACCCCTGGTATATGGTTAACTCTTATAGTATTACTGCACCTAAACTTCATAGATTTTATTAGGGATATTTGTATTGTGTCATACTTTTGAGGTTTACAAAAAAACATAGTGTACTCAATATTGGATCCATGACAGTATTATATGTAAAGTTAACCATATACTGAATGGATTTGGGAGATGAAACATTAATGGTCTAATTTAACCTAGTTGCTGTAATAACTTGAAAATTGCTGATCAGACTGGATACAGACCTGTGCATGAGACAAAAGGGAAGTGTGTGATGTTGTGTTACTTGTGTAATAAGTTGGCATGGAGAGTGACGGCATACCCGTTAGCCCAATGGGTTGGTTGGGGGGGGGGGGGGGCTTGTCAGAACTAAATGTTTCAACATCCCCTTGATTCAGCCTTAAAATTTAAGCACTACAAAATAAATTCATCAAGCAATAGTTGTTAAATTGAATTGTATAGAATATAACATGGTATTTGTTTATGAAATCTGCACAATACTTGCCTCACAGATAATCTGGATAATTGTGGTCTCCGTCCTGCTCTTCTGATCAACCGCATCACTCATGGGGAAGATGTCAGTGTACCTGGACAATGGCCCTGGCAAATCGCACTTTACCGAAGTGGTTCATTTATCTGTGGTGGCAGTGTCATTGGCTCACAGTGGATCATAACCGCCGCACATTGTGTGTAAGTGTCTGATGATTGCACCTCTTGTACTAAATTCCCCTTTCATAGAACTTCTGTTCGCAGTTTCAACTTTTGCCGTTTGCAATTAAACTATTGCTTCCGAGATTCTGTCATTCCCATAGAGTTATTATGTGGTACATCCGGTTCCCGTAGGCAATGGGTTATAGTCTAGTGGGTAGAGGGGGGTCCCGTGTACCCCCTGAAATATACTTCTAGTCTATGCCATTTATCAGGAATAATGTGTAGAAAATGAGTAGCTATGTTGCCAAAGTCAAAAAATGTCACACGTATCATTTTTATTCAAATTTATGCAAATAAGTGTTCTGTTACATAAAAATACAAATTTCACTCTATCTCAAGAAATGTCTTTGATGATCAAATAAATGAGGTGTCTAACCTCATGCTTTCATGGTCACAGATGATGATAAGACAATTACAAAGGTGATCAGATGTCTCCGTGATGTCATGATACGCAAATTAGGGCCAAAAATAAGGAAAATGCCCATTTTAAGCAGTCATTTGAGCAATTTTCCACATTACATCGTAAATCATCTGAGTGGAGCTTTGTTTTGTGGACCAATAATGCTAAAAGATATCCCCCTGATTGTACTACAACAAACAAAACAAATGCTAGCCATTATGCTAACGATTACCATCATTAGCTCCAATATATTTTATCAGATTGCTTAGCATAGTAACTGGAGAAATACCACTGATGATTAAATAAATAAAGTGTCTAACTCCATGTTTTTAGGGTCGTAGATCATGATAAAACAATTGTAATGGTCATCAGATATCTCTGTGATATCATAAATATGCAAATTAGGGTAAAAACTCATTAAATGTCCATTTCAAGCATACAATAGGACAAGTTTCCAGAAAACATCACAGTTTAAGGAAATGGAGTCTTGTTTACCGGTAGTGGATCAACATTGATGAAAATATCCTCTCGTACCAGTGAATAATATGAAAAATGTTTGCCATTAACATTATGGTAATTAATGCCATCATCACGTACAATATATTTACACAGATCGCATGAAATAACAGCTATTTCACGACAAAGTACAAACGAATGCGCAGTCTCATTAGTCGAGTTGGTAGAGGGGGGTACCATGCACCCCCGTGAAATATACTTCTAACCAGTGTTACTATATTGGAAACAATGCGGAAAAAAAGATTAGCTATGTTACCAAAGTAAAAAAGTGTCCCACGTATTGTTTTTATGCAAATTTATGCAAATCATTGTAGTATTGGTATAACAGAAACATACGGTTTTACATTTCAGTCAAAACTTTTCCTCATATTTGGTCTCAATCTATGCTTTGGAGGGTCATTCACGATATGTAGATAAGTCTCTAATCAGTCAGATGACTCTATGACGTCATAATATGCAAATTAGGGTCATCATTGGTGAAAATCATAATTTGGCACAACTTTGGCATTTTTTACGATTTTAGCTGGAATAAGGTACCAAGACTTATGTTTTAATGCAGAAGGATAAGAAAAAAACTCATAAATTAAGTTAGTAATATTATCAACAAGTAAACATACACATTTTGTCACACAAGATGCAAATTAAAGCAATATTGCGGTGGAAAAAAGGCGAATAATTTGTTATATATCTTTGTTAATTTCTTCTTATAATGGCACAATGATATTCTAATATCTATGTTACAAATGTCAAGAATGATTATCTGACACTTTTACATTTAGGTTAACATACCATTTACATATTTAGATGCCAATCATTGGCGTATGAATATGCAAATTAAGTCAGAATAGCTTTGAAATAAATCCTTTCGCATATCGCGGCAAGTATACGAAAAAAAACAAACCCCTAATATAGATCACAGAAATTTACAAATGAATAAATCAAACAGAAGTTCATTAGATTTCCTGCCCCTTGGTTGTACACGTCAAACCCCTCCCCACCCCACCCCCTAAAAAAAGAGGTTTTGTGTAATTTTTGAGGATGAGTTTGCAGAAGTCAGGTCAGTTAGACTAACATGCATAAAGGTTGACTTATGGTAATTGACTTTGAATATTTTAGTCTAGTAGGTAAAAGGAGGTTACATGCACCCCTTGAAATAAAGTTGTAATAGATGTCACTACATCAGAAAAATGCAAAGAAAACTATTAGCTGCGTTGCCAAATTAAAAAAAATTGCCATTTATTATTTTTAGGCAAATGTATCCAAATAATTGTCTTCATTGTGTAAACATACAATTTCACTATATCCCAATCAAAACTGAGGAAAACTGTTCATCTGGACTTATATTTGGTGGTCACAGTTCATATATGAATAATTCCCGAAGTTTCTAGAGAACTCTTTCTGCAAATCACAAAATGTCTATTCAAAATAGGAAAAAAAAGACATTTTACGAAATTATATAACAAAACTTGACAATCCTGAGTTAATTTGCACATTTTTATCCAATTTTTTGAATGTTTAGATTTTGGTGATGTGCTTTTACCTCACTCAAATGTGTGTTTAAGTATCATCTTACATCTTAGCTTTATGTTTGAATCAAATAACACAGATTTTAGCCCAAACAGTTATTTCTTTTGGAAATTTTATTATATCGGCGGTATGTATACTTATCTGACATGGGCTACTTATGAGAGTTTTATAATGATCCCCCTTGCTCCTTAGAATAAAGATTTCAGGATGCCATTATGTCCAAATGTGGAATTTTGACAACGTATATTTCTCCTGAGAATTCTGTCTCAATTTACATTTTATTATGCAAATTATTTGACTGTAGTATTGATTAAATTTATGATTGTGTAATGATTATCCGTAACTCTGAACATATGGATCTTGTCACCTCTTTTGTGCCGTAATGTGGAATATTAGGAAAAAATGAACACAAATTATTATGCATAGGATTTGCATGATGTTGGCGACACGTTTACTGAAATTATAAGTTTTTTTAGCAATCATTTTAGCAATCATTGACCATTCAAAAATGGATATTGTCATCTCTTTTGTGCTATAATGTGCAATTTAAGTGAAAATATGCACAAAACGATTAATGAAATTAAGCAAATCTTTGCTAATTTGCATATGCATATGCTTATGCTTATGCTTATTCACATTTTTAAATGTAAGTGAAACATTTATTGAAGTTTTAGTAATCATCACTGACCCTTAAAATTACAGATAGTCACCTATTTGGCGCCATAATGTAGAATAATAAGTAAAGATGAGCAAAAATGATTAGCGGCATTGAGCAAACCTCTGTTATGCTCATGTCTAGGATTTGCATTTTAAAATGGTGGTGCTATCACTTTCAAAAAAAGCTAGTCATTTTGAATGGGTGTTTCAAATGGGGTCTTACGAGATTTGTATTCAAAACCTGATCAAATCTTCAGTGGATTCTCTTCAAATTTTGACAAATTCTGATCATATTTTGTAAAAAAAAAAAATGTATTCAACAATTTAATTAGATTTTATATAGAAATCTTGCAGTCCGCATTTGAAAATATTTCCATTCATATTGACAAGTTTGTTTTCTAGAATACAGGTTTAATGATTGTATGAGTTTTTAACCCTTAAATCGTCAATCTTTGCATCTCTTCTGTTTCATTATGTTGGATATTGATACAATACACCAAAACGTTACTGGATATTTAGCATCATGCTTTAATTTGCAAACTTTTATTCCAACAATTGAAGTATTGATGTGTAGTTGATACGTTTATTTGACTCATGATTGCTTTATAATTATCGTCGATCCTGAAAATATGAATGTAAGCTATTTTATTTTTTACTACAATGCAGAGGATATACCCAAAATTATCTGCAATTTCTTTAGGCAAGCCTGCCTTAATTTGCATATTATATGTCACAATGTTGAGGTTGTACAAGCAAGGGGCAGAAAATCTAGTGAATTTGATTTATTCATTTGTAGATTTCTGTGATCATTATTTTTTTTTATTGCCACGATATGCGAAAGGATTTATTTTGAAGCTATTCTGACTTAATTTGCATATTCATATGCCAATGATTGGCATCTAAATATGTAAATGGTATGTTAACCTAAATGTAAAAGTGTCAGATAATCGTTCTTGACATTTGTAACATAGATAATGGCATATCATTTTGCCATTATAAAGAGAAATTAATAAAGATATAAAACCAGTTATTCGCCTTTTCCCCCGCAATCTTGCCTTAATTTGCATCTTGTGTGATAAAAATGTGTATGTTAATTTGTTGATAATATTACTAACTTAATTTATGAGTTTTTATTCTTATCCTTCTGTATTAAAACATAAGTCTTGATACATGTACCTTATTCCAGCTAAAATTGTAAAACAAAATTGCCTAAGTTGTGCCAAATTATGATTTTTCACCAATGACGACCCTAGTTTGCATATTATGACGTCAGAGTCATCTGATTGATTAGAGACTTATCTACATATCGTGTATGACCCTCCAAAGCATAGATCGAGACCAAATATGAGGAAAAGTTTTGACTGAAATGTGTTAACACCGTATGTTTCTGTTATACCAATACTACAATGATTTGCATATATTTGCATAAAAATAATACATGGAACACTTTTTAACTTTGGTAATATAGCTAATCGTTTTCTACACATTTTACCAATATAGTAATACTGGTTAGAAGTATATTTCAGGGGATGCAGGGTACCCCCCTCTACCAACTCGACTAATGAGACTGTGCATTCGTTTGTACTTTGTCGTGAAATAGCTGTTATTTCATGAGATCTGACTTAAATATATTGTAACGTGAATAATAATAATAATAATAATAATAATAATAATACAAGATATTTATATAGTGCAAATTGCTAAAGCCTCTATGCGTTGAAGAGATACACAAATAGAAATACATGTAAAATCTACAGACAAATTCGAAGTAACAAATATCAAGGTAACAAGAAAGCAAATTATGTACAAATAACTAAAAGTGAACATTATAGGTAAGCAAGCTGAAATAAATGAGTGATGATGGCATTAATTAACATAATGTTAATGGCAAACATTTTTCATATTATTCACTGGTACGAGAGGATATTTTCATCAATGTTGATCCACTACCAGTAAACAAGACTCCATTTCCTTAAACTGTGATGTTTTCTGGAAACTTGTCCTATTTTATGCTTGAAATGGACATTTTAATGAGTTTTTACCCTAATTTGCATATTTATGATATCACAGAGATATCTGATGACCATTACAATTGTGTTTATATGATCTACGACCCTAAACACGATGGGCCCGTATTCTCGAAGGCAAGTTATCTGAGACACCCTGTTAAACCCAGGTTTATCTCAAGTTAGACCATAGGTTTAAATTTCTATTCTCGAAGCCGGTTTAAAAGTTAGACAGGGTGTCTAACTGGCCAAAAGATAAACACCTCCGGGTAAGTTTAAACCCGGGTTTATCTTTTCAAAATGGCTGATGATATCGTTCATCGGCGATCATTTCGTTTTTAGGTGAGTTAAGTCCTACATTTTCAAAATGACAGATATTCAACTTAAAAGCAATGGTCAACGTGCACTTTATGAGCACCAGTAGTGATTCCGTTGAAATAATATGATTTTCGCCGAAAATTGATCGTTTTGTGCGCGTAAACTTCAGTACGGAGATCGCCACTCGCGGTAACGTGCGTGCATGGGAAGTGTACACTGCCATGCATGCGCTGCACTGGCTGCATATGCGGGCTAGGCTAAGCGCTATGCACACTACAGCATCACTACCGACATTTCCCATGCCCACTGCACAAGATTGTCAGGCCAACTTGACTGTGTCACGTTAATCTGTCAGTTAACTTTTGAAATCACGATAGTCACGAAGAAGGGGAAGCGGTTTCAAATAGAACGAAGTCATGATCAAGTAAAGTGAGCAGTGCATAAAAAAAGACATGAATAGACAGAAGGTCTTTGGGTCTGGCGGTGCCAGGGTATTGGCACATTCAGATTGCAGAGTCAGAAGAGACACGGCGGGTTTGCTGGCATTATTCGGTTGCCTAAATTTGTAAGTTAGCTAGATCTATTTGGCTTTCTAACATTGATTTCAACTTTGGTAGTTTGGATTTGACCTGTGGGAGTTCATTTTGACAAATTCGCCGCACCATAACGTAATCTAGACGATCTACTTACGGCTTGCTACCTACAGCTACGCGTTCGTGATCACTAATATCCGACTAACGTTACGTAAGGGCTAGCCTGGCGAATCGCCGCCGATACAGAACGTAACGTTAGACTGCTAGGTACGCGTAATAGAGTCTAATCTAGCGTTAGATCTATAAACGACGTTAACAACGGTTAGGCTACTCGCTGTGTCTGAGCTTGTGTGGGTGCGGCGGCCGCGCCTTAACCAAGTAGGCATGACGTTAGGCTAGCGTACGTAAATTGTGCATGATGCTTTATATCGTTGGTTGTCGGGCGTGATAGTGTAATTGTGTAATTTTGCTGCAACAAAAGTCGGGAGGTTATTTGTTTACAGACAACAAAATACTAACGTAGTATGATCTAACGTTGACTAAACAAGTAACGATTGATATACTTTACTTAACCTGAACCCAGGCTAACGTTAGATCTAGACTGTATGTTAGCGAATGTTATCATAAGATCTATCTAGTATAGCTTCGCAGCTACTCGACGGGATAAACAAAGGACTTGGATGAACGAACAGAACTATATCATAAATACGGGTACCGTTAGAGTAATGTATACTCTAAACAAGAATCAAATTTACGTTGTCATGGAAACAAAGCAGGCTGAAGCAATTATTTTAGAGTCTATGTGCAGAAAAAAAACAAGAAAAAAAAAAAAAAAAAGGACCATCACAGTTGATGTCTGACTAATAAACTGCAACAGGTAGTGAGATCTATCTATTATTTGGCTTGCGCTTGTGTGGATTGTCAGTTCTAGTCTGAGTCCGAGTGTAAAAGTGTCATGGAGTAATTTTGGCCAAAACAATGGTGTAAACTGAAACTGAAGATGAAAGAACGCAGAGTTGGTTCATTGATAAAGAACAACGTGTGAGGTCTTGTGTGCAAATGAATTGGCCATTTAGTTCAAATAACACATATCTATGGGAAAATAATGAATGGCCGATATCAGCTAACCCATTAGTGCCTACTGAAGCATAGTGGCAGAAGCAATTTAATGGCATTTGTGGAATGTTATACCTGAGAATTGACGTTAGACCCACGGTCTAACTAAACTTGTCTTTGTGAATACAAAACAAAATTTAGACAGGGTGTCTTAAGTTAACCCGGGTTCTAACTAAACCGGGTTTATACTTAGACCCCGGGTTTAAACTATATACCTGCTCGAGAATACGGCCATGGAGTTAGGCAAGGTTCAAGATCTTACCACAATTTGACTGACAAAAGTGTGAAAAAATATTTAAGGGGGAAAATTACATGTTAAAAAGATAGCTTTAGGCATTTGTAGGTAAAATAATGTATTTTCAGTTTTTGAAACTAGAACCTTGTAACTTTCATACTTTTTTGAGGAAAAGCAGATTTATGCCATCTTTGGGGCAAAAAAGGGGCCATTTTGGTGTGACAAAATTTTCACCAGCACATTGAAATGGTTGTAGTATTCACAAAATAGGATTTATCATTCAACTTTTTTTGTTTGTTTTCAATTTAGTTCCAGCATATTTCTTCCAGTGAGACTGTTTTTGCTATAATTTACTACTATACTTTACATGTGGCATCATCCCATAACGAAAGTTACCCTTTGCCGTGACAAATGATACCCGCCAAAAAGCCCATTTTCAGAGTGATGGCGGCCTTTGAAGCCGCTATATACTCTGATAGGAAAGGCTAGAATGCTGAATTTCCCCATCATTTTATGCAGAATTTAATTTGGCTTTGAGGATTATTGATTGATTTTAACATGTGAATTGAAAAACGGGAAGAAAAATCAAATATAATGCTACCCAACCCACAACGTGTGAAAAAAATCAGTGGCAATTTGTTAAAAAATTATTTCAGGAAAACCAATCATCGCCAGGCAGGCCTGTAAAATTAATCATTATCTCAATATTTCTTCGCCCAGTAAGTGATTAGATTTCTGATAGCAGTAGCCCTCATGTCTTTTTTCAAAATAAATTTTTTTGAACAGTTTCAATTTACTGGATTTTGGACCCAAATGATCAAAAACACACCCTGTACATCTACTCAAATACTACCCACTCTGTTCTATGAATACCATTGGAAATGCCAAAAATGCCATTTATGCATACCATTAGTTGTGGCTTATGTCGGGTAAGCCTCCACCACCTGTCAGGTTGCCTAAGAGCAACGCATTTGCAGACAGAATGGATGCATTAAAAATGTGTATTTACTATGGAACTGTACTGAAGGCAACCATGTGCCCTAAGTCTGGCTTCAACAAAATGTTAACAAATTGTTTAAAAAAAAGCAATTAACCCCTGTCTCTATATTGATAAGTGAAACTACCTATCTTTTGTCCAGCTGCTCTGAATAATACAAGATTTTGATTAAAGGTAAAGTAAGTTTGTCCGGGAGTAAACAGTCGGAAGAGTGAGGTACTATGGATCGTCAAAAAAGTTGCAATGGTCCTAGAACTGGAGACTAACATATGCCCAGTAGGCTCACTGCAACATAACCCATAACAAAAAATTAGAGCATATCTCCAAAAAACAGAAGGCATTTTTGCATTTTCTGACTTCAGAAATGAATTCAGCACAAAATTTCAGTCTAGAAAACATATCTTTTATTATGAAAACATAAAGTTCATATTTTGGAGTATTTGGCAGTCAAATGGTGGTAGAAGCTTGAACCACCTAA
>JZLH01S0031235.1:145279-156206 GCA_001188425.1 Eucidaris tribuloides
AAAATTGTACCACATGAAATTTCGGATATATGATGTTGTGAGATGCCGGATGAGCGCTACGTCATTGACGTTTTCTAGTTGATTTCTCCCAATCATGTCCCTGCCCTTTAAAGCAAAATTATGCAATTTCTCTCTGGGTTTTGTTTGAAAAAGAAATTTACAACAAGACTTTAAAACAAATTAACATAGATAAGTAAATGATGAATGAAGAAAATAGATGAATAGATAGCTAATAAAGAAATGAGAAATAAATGTGCAATTGGGTGCAAAAAGCATCACAATGACAGCACTCTTCCCTATTGCATATGATTTTTAGACACACAAGGGATACATTTAACACTTATGCACCTTATTTTTGATTGACATTTTAATTTGGTAAACCAAACTTTTGTTATTTATATTCAAGGGATCACTAGCCTCTATATTATGTTATTTGTGATTCCTCCTCTAAAATATGTATGTCTATTATCTGTCTGTATGATTTATATTGTTGTTGTTATGCCGTACTTGGAAATAGATTAACTCTTACATGCCAGAGGATTTGAACCTTTATTGATTTTATGTGTATTATTTGGTGCAAATCTGTGACTTCGGCACGTTAAGAGTTAAATAAAATTAAATGAAACTTGGATCGAGTATGTACAGTACTATGAGATGACAATAGAGTTGAAAGGTCAGAAGTGACAGGGCAATGTGTGATTGGGGCTTATTACCATGGTAACTCAATCAGAGCTAATATCCAATTTTAATGAAACTTGGGTCAAGCATGCATTATGAAGCGATAATGAACTGATTAAATTTTGGAGTAGAAACTTGAAAGGTCAAAGGTCACAAGGGGTCTTACATGTCTACTTTGGGTTCTTTACTACTATAACTTGAGAACTCCTGATTGGATTCAAATGAAATTTAGATCAAATAAATATGTATTATAAGACTTTATGAACTTATTGGATTTCAGAGTTTTGTCATAGGTCAAAGGTTACAGTTACTTGTATGTCTGATTTGAGGTCATTACCATGGTGATTTCCGTGATCTGAGCATTTCTGATCAGATTGGTTCAGTGGGTGCATACACATGCTCCTGGCATTTCAGTTTAAAGGCAAATTTTAACAATATTTCCTGATAAACAAATTTGAGCTACATAATCCTTCATGCTTTGTGTGTCTCTGATAAAGTCCAAAAAATAAGCCATGAAAACATTGTACTTCAACATGATTTTAAGAGTTTTAAAAAAGTGTTATTCAATTTGCAACTGTTCCAGTTTTTCTCCATAGATTGCAGTGTCAAAGACCGTTTCACCACTGGAGTTTAAGTCATATGCTGACATTAATCTGTGTATATTTTGCTAGTTACAACATAACTGTCTTAAAATTTGTGTTTCTAGCAACACTGCAAATAATACATATAGAGTCCGGAGAGATTTAAATCCCCGGCATGTGAAGAGTTAAGATGGTATTCAGTGAGAGTGCAAAAGCATACATCAACTGCAAGCAATGGAACTGCTCTAGTTTGTTCTGATTTTTATAGGCAAAAAAATGAATTTCAGAAGGTCACCTTGTGTGTGCTGTCCAAGCCACATTTACTGAGTCTTGATTTTCTTTACATTTTTCATAGAGGTGAACTGTTGGTTGAACAAGACATAGTTTGGAGAGTTATATGTTATTCTGAGGGATAAATTTGTGTTGCACAGCAACATATATGTCTAGTTTTTGTAATAAATGCTAACAAGTTTCACTTCTTTAAAAGAAAAAAAGAACAATTTACAGAAATATAGTTTGTGTAAAGTTAGCAGTCTTAAGCAAAATCACAAATATGTAATCTGTAGAAAGCTGATAATGCTACTATCCATGTTTTTTGTTCCTCTGTTAAAGTCCAAGTATAGTTTGGGTAAATGCTAAAAAAATGAAATTCTTTGCAATTGTGTTTTATACCTGAATGATCTATTAATGCTCTGAAACTCTCCCATTTTTGAGAAATTACTGGAAATGTGAAATGTTGTGGATAGTTACATGTTTTCTGATAATTCAGACATAACAGTTTGTAACTATAAGCAATTTTCAGTGGGTTTGATGTTGTTTTCTGATATCTGAGGTGACGACAGAATACTTCTGTGAACAATTGACAAAAACAAATGTCTGATCGACCAAAACTATACTTGGCCTTTAACCTTTGTATCTCATTATTACAGTGAATCTTATGGTGAAAGCTTCTCAATAAGAGCGGGTACGCTATCCTGGGATCTTGATGGCGAGGGTCAGGTCCAAGATGTGGAGGAGTACTTCATGCATCCACATTACAATCCAGTTACACTTGAGAATGACATCGCTCTCCTCAAGTTATCTTCTCCTCTTAATTTCACCAATACGGTCCAACCAGTCTGCCTGCCCTCAGGACCGGTCCGTGTGGCAGTGGGGTCGTACGTCACTGTGACCGGATGGGGCAGAGTCAGATCGTTTGGTAAGGGTGCGAATTAACAAGCGAAACATGCCTTTTAACTCTGATTGCAATATTAATTATCACATAAATCTGTTTTTTCTGATTGTAAGTTTTGTGGTTTCGCATAGTAAAACAAAGGTTAAAGGTAGGGTGGAAGGAAGAAGCGGTGAGGAAACAAATGGACACTATGTCCATGTACCCAGGCATCCTCATTTTCAAACAAGTCACAATTACAGACAAGTTAGGGCAAACTTCCAAATTAAAAAAAAATCAGTATCTACACCTGACAAAACATGCTAAAAATTGTTATTTGCATTTTTGTTGTGGCTTTTATTCAGACAGTGCTCAAATCAATATGATTAACAACCACAGAAAACACCCTTGTATATGTACATTCCTACATCTGTTTAATGTTCAATAATAACTTTACCAAAGGGCTTTCACCATAATTTGACAAATCAAATTTCATTCAACCATGTCGCATCCAAAGCAGGGTTACCTGGCTAAAGTCCCCACTCCTTGCACATTACATAACGAACGATCAACTCTCTGCATTGTCACCAGATCTGACCCTCCCCCCCCCCCCCCTCCACAACAACCCCAAGTTCATACAGACGGTGTAGACAAGCTTGGGCAAACTTCCATTTTCAAAATATCATCAACATGACTTTGAGAAATGGAAGGAAAAAATATTTTCTGCCATTTTTTCGCTCACATGAGCTATTGCAATCACTGTTTGTCATTCAAAATATCATCAACATGACTTTGAGAAATGGAAGGAAAAAATATTTTCTGCCATTTTTTCGCTCACATGAGCTATTGCAATCACTGTTTGTCATTCGTTGTTTGTTTTACGTGCTTTAAAAAAGTGAAATTCATAAGTTGACCTGATTCACCTGTCCATTTCCTCCCATAGACTTACTGTGTGTAGATCTAGGCTATTTCATACTTGGCCTGAGTATTATTGTTTATTCATTTATATCTTGCCAGTGGCAGCATAAATTTCCAAACTTTTGTATTCTAGGGTGTTTATTTATCCATTCAAACACTACTTTGTAGCTCAGATAACAAAGTTTGACAATTTTTCAATTTGAAGCTCAACAATATGGGTCTTTGAAATGCATGATTGATACTAAACTTTATATCAATGATCCATAGGGGAAGTGTATTGAAGGTCCCTCACATACCAAGGGATCTAGGGACATCCCCCAAAGCCTAAATTTTATGGCCTGTATTCTCTTAGAAATTAACCCTTTGCATGCGAAAGTTGCAATTTTGCACATAAGTACAGTTAAATTCAACAATCATAATAATTAGTTTTCTCTGTTATGTTTGTGGTAGAATAGCTAACAAATGGCCTTAATACTTAAGCAACATCTATAAAAATATAAAACTAACAATCATTATGATCCCCTCAGAGTTAATTCTGCACGCAAAGAGTTAAGCTAAATCCGTGTGTAGCTAATTTAATTGGGCCTGGGTTGAATAAACCAACATGAGTCTAAGTTTAAATTGGTATTCTCATAAGCTGGGTTTAGTAAGACTTCATTAAATATGACCTAGTTTGAATACCATGGTAACAAAGAATGCATATGCACAAACCAATTGAAAGATTTTTAAGTGCGCAGTACAACACATTTGGGCATGTCGGTGCACTCCAGAGGAAATACACTGAATAGTGCGTATTCCTGAAAGTGAATGCAAAAGTTGGCTGCGCACTCATGATCATTGAGGTAGCTAGCTGCACTGTCGTGCAATTAACAGTAAATTTTGTACACTTACAACAAATGAGTTGATCTCATTGTCTATGTGAAGTTCAGAATGAAAAGAAGAGTTGCAAATCGTTATGGAGAAATAAAACAGAGATAAATTTGAAAGTAAGGGTTGATATTAGACTGTATGTAATTTAGATTTACAATTACAGTCCATCTGGGTTGTACAGTCATCACTTATCCGGATCTTTCTATTATCCGGACATTGGACTTAGCAGTCACTGCCAGTAATCGATACACCTTAATCAGAAGTGTACACATAAACCAGATGGGTATCAAGGGAATAGTAAGTAAAGTGTCACTTGTGTGTGGTCTTTTGCAATTTGTGCATGGTCTGTAGTTTATAATATTATAACTAATGAGGTGTTATATCCCCACCCCACCCCCACCCCCCCACCCCAATATTGCTACCAAGTAATGCGTTTGTGCATTACCTTTCTTATCCAGCCATATCGCTTATCCCGATGGCTGCTGGTCCCAACATGGTCAGATAACCGAGATGCTTATGATATGATTTCAGATCGGTGTTTCAGTCACTTTTCCTTGCAAGAGCATGATTCGATTATCATTTAACGGCATTCAAGCGACTGCAGTGTACTGCGTGTAGTGGCGTCCACCGTGGCAGATGCAGCAGTGTGTTCCCCTTGTACAGCCTGAACAGATTTTAAAACTTGTTTCTTGGATAAAAGTCAAGCGGTTCCTGCAGATCTTGCTTGTCTGCTAAGTAACAAGCCTTCCATGGGCATCGGTTTACTTTACAGTCAAACCTGTCTTAGCAGCCACCTGTCTATGGCGTCTACCTGCATATAACGGCCACTAAAAACAAAAATTATAAAAGTGCTGGTTCCATAACCTGCATTTATTTCTCGACTTTTGGCAGCTTTACAGTTTTGCCACTTATAACCAGTTGAAGATAGTTTGTTGTTTCTGTAACATGCATTTGCCATAGACCCCAAGACGAGATATCTCATGTCTAGTCTTCAACTGGTTAATAAGGGAAGTGTTGTGACAGGTCACATATAAATAATTAAGCATTTGCCTTCTTTTCCTATCCATATTTGCTATAGGTCCACTACCAGATATCATGCAAGAAGCACGACTGCCCGTTATACCAAATGACTTCTGTAGCCAGCTGATCAGGGTATTCCCCAGTACATTCTGTATGATGTATCAATCCGGATACCAGTCATTATGCAATGTAAGTTATGTTGTTGTGTTGCTGATATTCATTTCAATTCAATTCAGGTTTTATTTCTTAACCTGTTGGAGACGATCTGATTTCACTATAACACACATTTTCCATAGACCCCAACACGAGTTAACTCGTACTTGTCTCCAATGGGTTAATCAAGTATAAAAAAACAAGACAGTTCACAATGATATAAGACTTAAATGTTTGCATGGCAAAATTCACAATTGGATGAGAGGCTTTCAGTACCACCATGTACGTTCGAAAACTCCACGTTCCGGTCAGAATGCTCTGGCCGTCGTCAGGAGAATGAGGGAAGAGCGAGAAAACCCTGGTATATATACCAGCAACAAGAAACAATACGATGTCAATCAAATGACAAAGGACGAAACAACAAGTGTCAATCAAACACAACTGGGTCAGAAACCCAAAACATCAGAGAAGCTAGCGGAATAAAGGAACCTGTGAAAGGGAACAATGAAACAAAAAAACACAGACAAACAAGTGAGAAGATGCTGCAAGATCAAAGAACGTCAAGGAGGCAGGCCTGTGAAAAAAAGTGTGCTGTAGGCAAGAAATAAAATTAATTAATAGAGAAGGGGGGAACTAATTGAAACACAACATACAGACTACAAATAATGATAGACAGGTGAACAACAGGAACTGAAAACCCAAAACTAGCTGTGGAAAGAAAACTGAGGGAACAGAAATGTGAAAAAATAACAAGTTAAGACTAAAGAGAGTAACTATACAACAAAACACTAAAATAACCAAGGGAAAACTGAACACAAACCTGTGAAAGAAAAAATAATGATAATTAGCAGTGGAAAGAAAACTGAGGGAACAGAAATGTGAAGAAAAAAAAGAAAGGAAAAAAAAGTTAAGACTAGAGAGAGTAACTAAACAAAATAAAACTGAAATAACCGAGGGAAAACTGAACACAAACCTGTGAAAGAAAAACGATAATAATTAATGAAAGTGACAAGGCTGGGGAGAAACAGAAAACGAAGAAGACGAGAAAAGAACCTGTGGACAGAAAAGATAGGCAAGAATGGAAAGATCTGTGGAGAAAATGTGGAGGGAAAGAAAAACTAATGAATAAAATAAACATGAAGAACCAAAACAATAACCTGTGAGAAAGGGAATAAAGGCTGTGGGACAAAATAGACAAGAGGAGAAAACCTGTGGAGAAAAGAACAAGATAAGCCTGGTGAGAGAAACTAAACAGCATAAACCTGAGAGAACGGAAAACTAATGTAGATAAAAGAAGAAAAAGAAAGACTAGAGAGAGCAACCAAACAACATAAAACTAACATGGCCGAGAGAACGAAAACCAAAGAACAAACCTGTGAAGAAAGAATAGTAATAAGTGAAAGTAAACAATACTAAGAAGAAAAAGAGAAAACCAAGAAAACAAGAAAGGTACCTGTGGACAGAAAAGATAAGCATTAATGAAAAAGAGAAAACCAAATGTTGCTGATTTGGAGACCATTTTCCTGCGCGACTGTGTTGTGTCTGTGTATCTAGATGGCTTCACGGACTCTCCTGTGCCAGTTGGCGACAGGAGCTATGAGTTTGGTGCTGCTCCAGTGGATCGGATGATCTTGTGTTGGATGATGGCAGATTGGTCGTAGTGCCCTAGTCTACCATGGGCGCAATATTCCTTGATGCGTGCGTCGATATCCTTCCCGGTTTCACCGATGTAAACCTGATGGCATGAACAAGGAATTCGATACACCCCTGGTTTGCTGCTGGGAGGGGAAACATCTTTGTGAGTGTGGAGAGAACGTTGGAGTTTGTGTGAAGAGCTGAAGAGTGCCTGGATGTTGGCCTTGTGGAGGACTTGCCAAATGCAGTCCGAAGTACGACCTGTGTAGGGAATGGTGCATGAAGAAATGTACTTGGGTTGAGGGCGAGGACGAGTATTGGTGATAGTGGTGCAAATGTATGTGTAGAAAAACAGTAGAAATGGCATTAGATATCAATATATGCATTAATCAATAATCATTTAAGTTGTACTTTAGATGTGCTAACATTCGAACATGAGGTAATCATTGGATAGAGAGTTCAAAATGTGTGGACCTGAATGTTTGAAAGAGTAAAGCAGGGATTGACTAGTAACTACAGTCTTAGATTTCTCAATTGGGAATACATAATGGGAACACATATATACATGTATATGAAATTTGACCTGAAATGGACACGAGAAAAGGATGTAAAATGAGGAAGAGAGAAAATTGACAAAATGGCACCTGGATGGTCATGCATGAGTGATTTTGAAAAACTGAGAGGACAGTGATTTAAGAAACATGTTCATGGACATACCTACGAAATTTGAAAAGAAATGGTTGTGAGGAAGGCACATAAAAAGAGGAAGTGAATTGTGACAGACAGGACAAAAATAAAGTATTGATAATTATCCTCAAAATATATGTTTTCAACAAGTTCAATGATGCCACATCCAAAGATGATAATTGCAAAATTTGTTCAAATCTAATCATTCATTTATCCAACACAGTAAACAGTTGCAAAAAATTGTGACAGACAGGACAATAATTTACATAACTTTTGACCTTTGGGTATTTTACCCCCGCCAAACAAAGTTTAAAGAGGGTATATGGGAATCGGCGGGCCGACGGGCGGGCGGTTGGTCCATTACAAATCCTACGGATCGAGCTACTTCCTCAGTTTTTTGAACAATGCTCGTGAAATGTGGCACACACTTCGGTCTTGGGGTAAAGATGTGCAAAACACATTTTTGAATGTGTTGGAAACTGTGTTGCTGTGATGAGAGCATATCATGGTAAAAAATCAGGAAAAATATTGCGGATCAAATTTTTTTGTCAGTTTTTGACCAATGCTTGTGAAATTTGGCACACTCATTAGTCTCGAGATAAAAATGTGCAAAACACATTTTTTGAATGTGTCAGAAACTGTATTTCCATAGTAACAAAGCGTCAGTTTGAGGCAAATAATAAATCATAAACAAGATCTCTTAATTTAATAATAGTAAAGTAGTAGTATTAAATAAATTACGAATTACTAATTTTCAGTGCAAGAAAAACACAATGCCCCGACTGGGATTTGAACCCAGGACGTTTGGCTAGCAAGGCCAATGCTCTACTTAAAAGCCAGGTTCCTGTCATGACAGAGTGTCAATCTCGGGAAGGATATGAGATTGAGCTAGGTGTGAGATTGACACTCTGTCTCAATGGGAGCCCGGATAGCTCAGTTGGTAGGGCATTAATTAATTCTTAATTTATCTCTAAATCTTGTGTTTAACTTCATTTATTTTTAGTCAATTTAAAATCAAAATTGTAATCACAAAAAAAGTAAAATCTGAATATAGACTGATAAAATACCATAGCAGATACAGTTGTTTAATAACATTTGAAAGTAAATTAGACAATTTATTTTTTTATTTGACTTATAGTGAACATTTTCACAGAATTACCCATTTATGTAAAATATAATGCTGTTCTGGCCATGATTAGATTTGCCACTACACTTGAGCATGATCAATGCATGTTTTGATTTTACGTAGTATGTAAAGCATCTATCCTTTTCCTGGTTTCTTGCGAGTTGTGAAGTGACCATATCATCTATCATAATCCAAGTTTAATTATAAATTACCATCTGTTCAATACAGGGTGATAGCGGTGGCCCTCTTGTTCAGGAGGTGGATGGACGATGGACCCTGTTCGGCCTTGCCAGCTATTTGCGGGGGAATTTGGAATGTGGTGAAATGTTCAACCCTTCGGTTAACACACGGGTTTCAAGTTTTATCGGCTTCATTAATTCAGTAATGAATGGAGGGCAGTAGCCTGGACTATCGTAACAAAGGGAGATTTACCCCTTGTATGTGTTAATGTTTGAGATTAACCCATTGGGTACAGGAGCTGGATGGGTCCGGTGTTCTGTTTATTTTGAACTGTTTATTTATCATAAATGTGTATTTAATAGAGGTGTTCCAATAGTGGTGTAGACAAATATCTTTTTTTTTTAATGTATTAGTAATTATTTGGCACATGTTTTAGGCAGAGGTATTCAGTAGTCTTCCAAGATTGATGTTTTATATGTTGAGGCCTCGTCACTGTATATTTTATATACTTCAAAAAAGTATATTCATTTATTTATTGATTTTTTTATTAATGTACTTCTTAATTAGTTTTTCATTTATTCATCTATCTGTTTATGTATTTATTTATTCATAAATTGTTTTTATTTCTTTATTTGTTTCTTTCTTGATTGGTTGATTTGTTAATTGAATTTATGTACTGTATTTGTTGATACATTTTGCTTCTGAAATTTACTACCAACTAAACATTTTAGGTTATATAAATGATATCATAATCTGTATGGCAGAGGTTTGCTCCTGATTTTCACAGCACCATAACAAATAAAATGTAGGAAGATTGATTTTTGCTGCTCTTAATGAAAATGTGAAATTTGATTAGTCAACACTCATACAACACAACAGATTGTAACAATATCTTGTTATAATTTTCAGCATTATTTACCAGCGTTTTTGTATATATGTAACCCATTTCTGAGTAGCTTTTATAGTTTTAAGTGACTTATTCTGTTTTAAATGCCTCCTTAATTTGTAATAAAAAACAAATATATACTTTAGTAATCTGTAAAGACCTGTAAGAGAATTTTACCAGAATATGTCTTTATTACATATTCCTTTGAACAAATGGAAGGAAGGAAATCTAGTAGCCAATTTTCTTCACCTGATAACTGAAATTTAAATGTTTTAATGACTAACATTGATGCTCTATTTATTCAGCTAAAGATAGAAAATGATACAAAGGTGTATGGATGAATCAAAGGAGTTGGATACAGAGACAAATAATGAGCAACAAATTATGCAGAAAAGTAGTGATAAAAGTTAGTAAATTGGAGGAAAGGGGAACTTAAGAATTGTGTATGAAAGAAAAAAATATGTATCCAATTAAGCAACAGTGCTGCATATTGAATTATCAATTTTTTGGTATTTATGTATTCAAGACTGTGATTTTTATGTATGTTTATGTTCTGATATTTTGAAGTGCTGCGCTGTATCTGTCATATGTGAGATTTTATTTGCATTTTATGAAATATTTTAAAGAAATCTGTATATCTGTAGTTATTCTGAATATGATTTGAAATAAATTACCTTTAAGTTATATAACCAAGACACATATATTTACACGGCATACATCTGGGTAAATAAGGTTCTATTACAAATTTGATGTATGTTCTTTAAAAAAACTTCAAGTTAAGTTGCACCATATACCACCACCATACAGTTGCAATATGCAAAAGTGGTGGTGTATTCTGCAAATTTCTCATGTGTTTTTGATAAGGTGTTGATATCTGGGCCATGATGCAAGAAAAGAGCTCTTATGGCTACACAGGGCTAATGTTATGAAGGCATGGAGTTTGGCGAAGTTGCTTGCTGGTGTACTTGTCCATAGTGGTTCCCTTACATAGCCACACAGAATAGGCTTGTTCTTTCTACATGAACAACTCTCTGTTTGGCGAT